>FN649759.1:796080-851767 GCA_000310025.1 Ectocarpus siliculosus | reverse complement strand
ACACAGAAAACGCCTCGCCCGCTCAGCACGATCCCTGCTCTCCACTCTCCACCAGCGGAACAGAAAACAACTCCTACAGTAGACAGACTAGCAAACAACACCAGACACCGCGTGCACAGCACCATCCAGGAAGAAAGTACCCATGATGTAAACCGAATTTTTCGAAAATGACTTTCCTGATAACATGATAGGAGGGGGGGGTAATTGTAATCCCCCCCGTGAGTTCTGCGACCCCCAACAAGGACAAACCTGCTTCTGGCGCGACGCACACATCTAGCGGTGAATTCACAATACAAAAACCCCTTCCCGTTGAGACTGCACATACACATACATGTTTAACGGCTCCACACCGCGTGATAAGACAAGCATTGCGTGGCAAGCGTGACCCGACCGCGCACGAAACGGCAGCGCGCCGCGGGGTGTGTGACTTGGCGGAAATACCCATCAGAAACGCCGAGGCACCACGGGAAATCCACAACCAGTCCACAAAACCAGCAGCGGTTGCAACACATGTGTGTGTGGGTGTGGGTGTGCTCGTCCCATGTACTCTGCCGCCAGCCTACTAAACGCACAGTTCGGTGTATGCGTTGACCGATCAGCCGGGGTCACATGACAGGAGGAAGGCCAGTACAACAATCACAACGCGACGAAGGAAAGGAAAGGCATGAAAGCCTCGCCGCTGGCAACGCAAGCGATTCGCAGCTGCGACAAGCACCGCGGCCCGGCCAACAAAGGCACTCAACACATGCTCGCAAAACCACGCCAATTCCAATGCTCGCCGAGTGGCTCGCCGCCTGCTAACCCTCAACAGCGGGGCCGCCCGATAGATCGGGTAGCAGTGACAACCGACGGGTGCTAGCCCTTCCCCGATAAGCTTCAAGTTACCGATGCTTTGCCCTTCTGTGCAGTCGTACGTTCAACAATGCCACCATCACCCCCCCCCCCCCCCCGGACACTATTGGGAATAAACCCCGGAATTCCCCCCACATCCCCCAACGTGAAACTGGAAAAAAAAACGGCGTGAAAAAATGCCCAAATGATTTTTTTAAAGAAAACTGTACCCACCCGCCCACGAACCGGAACGCGGCACGACTTCACAATTTGACTTGCATCTGACAAACGAAGATTTCCTTCGAGACCAAAACCCACGAGTGTACGAATGGATACCTGCCAGATTTTTCTCCTCCCCCTTTGGTATTGCGGTATTGTTGACTAACTCATTCGTACTACGTACCTCAATTGATATCGACACTCTGTCGAAGAAAATTTCGAATTCGATTGCCCTGAACCCATGCTAAATTGCCACGCGGTGCCCAACCCGCATGCATGCACGGAACCCCCAACACCCCAAGAGCCTGAGCGCATGCAATGAGCCTGCCAAGGAAAGCTCCGAACCACAGGAGTCGCAACAAAATACCACACGGAGCCGTTTATCTGCGACACCCGCGGCGAATGAGCCACGCGCAGCAAGCATGTTCTGGTCTATCATTCCGAACACATGGGGTCACAAAAGACAAAAGAAGCTGGTATGTGTGACAAGTGCTTGGAGTGAGCTGAAAGCGTGAAGGGCAGGGGGCATGAACCCCCCCTCCCCCCCATTCATGATCGACGAAGTCCCCCCGTGCTAGGTTTCGGCGTACACCCAAATATCGAAAAGCTGACGAGACAAAAGCGACCATCGAGCAACCCCCTCCCCCCTACGCGTATTTCCATCTCGAACATGCAAAGCAACTCTTGCCTGTTCGCTTACGATGGACAAATACATGTGTGTGGAGAAAGGGGATCGTTTGCTCCTCCCCGTAAAACATTTTCTAGAACCCCCCCCACCTGCCGAACCCAGCCCTGTCTTCGCCTCCCAGGCCGGAGCAACACACAGCGGGGGTTAGCCGCACACCCCGCCGCAACCACACGACAGGGACCGTTTTATCTGATTGGATTGCGGGCGGGGCGTCCCACTCTATCACCACACCGTGCCCCCCCCCGGCAAAACAAACACTGCACCAAATCTCACAGCACGTAAAGGGGCGGCGCCCTTGGCCCGTGAGTGGACCACCAACAGCTCGTCGATCTCGTATTTGCTGGCGCCGCCCCCCTCGCTCCGCTCCCATCCATGCCACCGCCACCGCCGCCGCCGCCGCCGCGCCCACTTGTTCTATCCCCGTGACCCCCCTCCGCGTCACGCCTCCCCCCCGGCGCAACCTCACGGGTATGCCCTCCCGCGTGGCCCCCTCCCCCACCCGAGTCTCCTGACGGGGGCCCGTATAGATAGCCTTGCTCCTTCCAGGACAGCTTGGTCAGCATTCCCTGTTTCGTAATGCGGCGATGGCACGGGTGTTGTTTTTGTTGAGGTCTAGCGATGGACGGAGTTTGGCAATGTTGCAGGTGGGGGTGCTGCGGGCAGCGCGTAAGGGTACATACAGACGGTACAAAGAGCGCGCAGGGCTATGTGTATCTACTGATGCCGAGAGACATTAGCATTCCGAAAAGAGCAGAGAGAGGTGGAGTACTAAGGGCATCCTTTCCCGCCGTCCACCTAAACAGCAATGAAACCCAGCTACCTGCTTTTACATACTACTGGTACAGCCATCACCATGAAACCCAGCAATCATACTGTCACTGTTATCACCTGCCACTCGACCGCCTCGGTTTCGCTGGCGAACCACAGGTCCAGCGTAATCGTCCGGCCAAAGAAGTGGATCGACATCACGCACGCGTGCTGGGAGCTCCAATCCTCCCCCGCCCTTACAACGCCGCTGGCATCACCATCACCATCACCATCACCATCACCATCCGGGCGTTGACCCTTGCCGGATGGCGGCGGCGGCACCGACCCACCGCCACCACCGCTGCCGTGGAGGCTTCTGGAGTTCCCGCCACCGGCTCCCCTGTCTGCCTCGTCGTGAGCGGTGTTCTCCTCCAGACTACTGCCGCGCCGGGACCCCGCCGCCGCCGCGCCCGCCGCCCCGGGAAGGTGCTTCGGTGGCACCGGGACCGGCAATGACGACGACAGCGACAAGGCCGACGACGACGAGGCCGCGGAAGTCGTCAGCCCTCCTTTGTTCCTTCTGCCGCCGGGGGAGGCGTTATCGCTGGCGTCCGACGGGAGCCTCGGGGTGACGGCGGCGTCGCTGTGGCTGCTGCCGCTGCTGCTGCTGCTGCTGCAGTGGTTCCTGCTGCCCCTTCTGCTGGAGCCGCCCGAGTCTCGGGCGGCTGCCGTTACCGCGACAAGGCAGGTCTTGACCTTGGAGAGGTAGAAGCTGTGGTCCTTGCTCGCCGTGCCGTCTGGCTTGTTTCGCTGAAATTTTGAAATTTTCCCGACGAAAGAAAGGTGGGCAAGGGAGCAAAACAACAACAACAACCCGTTGGAGAGAGGATGAGTCGGAGGGGTGTTGAGGCGGTACTGCTGTGTGCGTCGAAGCACCTGTCTGCTGAAAATAACACATCAAATCTGTTGAAACAACGGAATCATTATTACAACGTTAATCTATTCATCACTCCTGGTGCAGACAATGGTTGCTGCGCAGCCCACTCGAGGACACAAGCCGGAAAAAAAAAAAAACTTCCGCCGAGACGACATGCCGGGGGGCTAGAATAATTTTACTTGGGATGACAATCAATCGCCTTGCTGCACAACATGGCGCAAAAATACACCAAGTCTCAGCGTCAAAACAAAAGACGACCTACAGCGGAGGTTCAGGCCCGCACGCACATGAATAGACCACGGGGACGGCTTTCATAGGCAGCACATATCTGACCGCACGAGCCCCCTCCCGCCAAGCGTTACAAGATGGTAGCGTGAGACATTCGACAGAGGACCAGGGCACCATCTACGCAGCCAGCGGAACTTCCAGGAATACAAACCGACGGCATACGCCTACAGGCCTGCTGCTTCTCTCTCTCACCTTTGCAGTCAGGCAGAGCGCGCCCCGGTTGAACCACAGCCTGAGCTTCATGGGGTGGGACAGCTTGCGGCCGGACTTTGGCGCGGCCTTGGGGACTTCGGCGCCGCGCTTGACGAGCACCTGGAACAGTCTGTACTCCTCGGGGGAGAGGACGTCCTGCAGCGTACGTGCCGTGCCGTGGCGGCCGTGACAAAGGAGACAAAAGCAAAACAAAAATACACACAGAATGTTGAGTAGGCGGTAGGAACAGGCTGGCACGTACCCATGCCCTGCTGAAGGCCCCCCAAACTACTGAGGTTCCTTGCCCCCCCCTCTCCACCCCCCGCAAAAAAATGTGATGAAAGCGGAGGCGGCAATAAAAAGAGCCACATGTCGGGACTGAGAGGGTTTGTCTTGTCATCAGCGGTGAAAAAAGGCAGACCATCAAGTGGTGTTGAATGTCACAGTCACGCGCAATGCGGGGCATCTCGAAAAATTTCATGAGGACATCGACCGCAGCATGGCTATCCTAGCCTCGACAAGCACGGCCCGTTCGTACGTCGTCTTGGGAGATGTACGGACGCGCCGTGCTCGGCGAGGCTAGGGGTAGCCAAGACGCCTTCGACATGCACATCAAATTTTCAAAGATGCGCCGCATTGTGCGCGGCTGGGACAATTCAACACGACTCGATGGTCTGCCTTTTTCACCGGCACTGGCGACACGAACGTCGTGAGAGCCGAAACTACTCGTACTACCCCAAGAGGCGGAGAGACGGCACACCCCCGTAGTTCCCCTTCATTGTATAAACCATCATCCTCTGTAGCTCTCTGCTGGGTACACAATATTTCTTGTGCAATATGCAATGACAGCGGAAAGCAAGAGAAAAAGCGGAATGTACCTAGACTTGTCCGCCAAGCTAGTGAAAGGGGTATGTTCAACAGAAGCAGGACTTCTACAAATCAATTCCGTTTCCTACAATCACAGATACCGCAGGTCGTGCTTGAATCCATCACCCCGTCCCGTCAACCACCGCCGGGGGGTACGACACGTACCCCACCACAACCAACCGGGGCGCTAGAACCGTTTCTCGAACTGGTTCTCGTTGAGAACCGTCTTTGGTTCTCCCTCCTCCTGCGCCTACCTTGGCGGTGAAGAGTTGGGCAGCCACGTCCGCGTACTTGGTGCCCACCGTGCAGACGCAGGAGGTCATGATGCTCCTCTCCATGGGTGTGTACGAATCCCCGTCGTCCACGATGCGGTAAGCCTTCTGGTACGGCCTCAGGTTCGTCTCGCGGAACCAGAACGGCACTGGATCGTCGCCATCGTCGACATGGCAATAGCAACAGCAGCAGCAGCAGTGTTGGGCGGCGTGAAGAGGGGGGCAAGCAGCCGAGCAATCATACTCCTGTTGTTCTTGGTGGTCGTTATTGTGCTTGTTAGAGACTCGATGTTTCATCCAAGCACCCAAAGCAAGAAGAGATTTGGTGCGACAACGAGGGCCTATCTTTTTAGGCACAGCCATCACAAATGAGGGGGGGGATGGGTGGGTCCGTACTTCGTTTCCCCCCTATCCCCCCCCCCCTATTCAGGCTGGAAAAATCATCCACGACTACATCCGCCATCTACATGCAACTTTTGCGTTCCAAACATCTCGGACCCTGCTCAATATTAACACAGATTGGCGAGTGATACTGCTGTGGACACCTTCTATGGCAGCTGCAACTGTGGTTCTGGACAAACGGAAGCATCGTTTACGCATCCTCACTTAGCCTAAGTGTGTTTTTTCGAATCTTGGGTCCCTTCCAAGGACATTGATTTTCATTGGTCAGCGGTTATAGCGAGGCCGATGCAACTTGAAGACACGCAAACAGTACACACAACGAGCGTTCGTGTTTTTCCATCCCCCTCCAAGACAAGACCGCCGTCCCTCAATTGGTTGTAGCGCGGTCGACCCGAAACAAACACAAACACCGCAAAAAACGCTCACCTCTTCGTCGGTAGACCTCTCGGCAGAAGGTGGCGTGGTACCAGGCCAGCAGGTCGTTGTTCTGGTTAGCCTTGGCGTGCAGGTGCCACAGCCGCCGGTCCGCCCTCTGCCTGGCTTCGTTGGCCTGCCGCACGCCGCCGCACCACCGAGTCCAGCACTTCTCCATCTGACGCGTCGCCGCCCCCGACAGAAGCCGCTTCAGCTTCAAGGCCTGGGTGGGCAGTGCGTACGTACGTGTGTGTGTCGGAGCAATCAGGAAACGGCAGAAATGGGTGTCGAAAACATGAAAACATGTGTGTATTGGGGGAAGGAGTGTGTGTATGTCTGTGTGCTTTCGTAAGTACCGCCGTGATGCGAGGAAACGAGGACACCGAGGGCGGTGGTTCGCAGGTTTATCCGTCCACTGATGCATAGCCCAGGACAGGGATTATTCCCGTGAAAGCAATGGCTGCAGGCAAGATACCCTCGAGATCACACAGAAGCGCCTCGACTACCACCATGGTACTTCGAAGGATACGGTCGGCCCGTCCTCGACACCAACTATTATAGTAACTGACTTAATTCGTAGCCGTTGTACAAAACCCAATGAGAGAGAGAGAGGTGTAGCGTCTTCTAACGAGTCTAGATATGCTACACTTGTGGATCACATTCTTATAAACCCTGCACTGTCGTCCACCACACCTTAGTTTTTCTCCAAAAGTTTCGTTGGACGGTGGTCTGGTGGTTGTTGCTATGCTTTCGGGAGAAGGAGGAAACATCAACGCTGGGCAATTTTTTGAAAGCAAAAAAACAAGAGGGAACTAAAACGAAACACAAGAGCACACGTCTGAACGGCGGCGTGAGGAAAATACCATAGGGTGGTTTTCAGTGACAGGATGATGAATGCGGTGCAGTGACCTGCTGCTGCCCCAAAAATAGGGGGAAGCTCTGCTGTTGCGCGCATGCATACTCGCGTCGATTTCGGGGGTCGTCTTCCTCCACCAGGAAAAAAATCGACCGTGCTGGCCGGCACCGATGTGTGATCTGATCTGAGATGTGGCGATACCTTGATGGCAGTTGGCTCTTTAGAACAGAAGCTGTCACGAGAACCAGTCATTCTCCGATGTAGGGCAGGGGGTGAAGAAAAAAAAAGAGCCCTTGGCTGGTGCGACTGCACGCGGGGATGCGAAACCACGTGCCAACACCACCAGGAGGCTGCAAGATTTTGCAACTGAGATTCGTGTGTACGTGGCTCGGTGTCTCGCTCGAAAAAAAAGCACAATTAATCAAGATTTGCAACGGAAAATATCCCTATCTAAGCAGGAAGGGCACGGAGTCAGCTCTTCAAATCGAATGTAGTACCGGCGGAAATGGGTGGGGCGGGGGCATGGCGGAGCTCCGCAAGCAAGCAAAGGGGCCAAGATCCGGCAGACTTTTTGGAACCTCGCTCTCAAGTGCGCCCGTTAAAAGAGCGTCGTTCATTGGTATGCTACCTACTGCTGACTCTCATGTTAGCCTCCTACATAACCGAGGCAGATTTGCCTTAAAAAGTGCAACAGAGAGCAATCACGACAGCAATTTTACCCGCAGACAGGTGCGCAAAAGACTGAAAACCAACGGCCCCGCAAATAAAAGGTCTTGAATAAATTCTTGTGGACGATATATTGAAGGTAGTTGTTGTATGCATACCCAACGGGGCGAGAAATAAATCGCTCGCCACAAGATCATGGACGGTCTTGGAAAGATCATGAAGATCCTGCTGCCGACGGGCTGCTGAGGCATGACTTCCGTTCCGACAGCAAGCACGAGTTAAGCAGCAGCGCTAACATATCACGCCGACAGCAGGAGAGCTCATCCCCTCACTACATTAAATCGAGCATAATTCACCCAAATACACTACTGACCAGCTCATACCGACTCTACATTCACTGATTGTAGATAAACTCACCCCCAGCCGGCACGCCGCCGCGTGTGTCTCATCCCTAGCCCTGTCGTACACCGCCAGCAGCCTCGCCATGGCTTCCTCCCTCCTCCGCCTCGCCTCCAGCTCCTGCTCCAGCACCAGACCCGCATCGCTCTCTCGCCCAATCACCGACGCCCCTACGGTCCTAGCGCGCTCAAGACCATGAACAACACTCGCTGCCTTGTCGGCGCCGGCGGAACTGAAGGATACCCCGCGCCTGTGCAAGCCGAGGCTGGCTCGCCGGCGGCTGCTTCGCTCGGCAGAGGCGGCAGCGGCATCGGAGGAAAACAAGCGCTCCCTGAGATCGCCGCCGCGGTGCCGTATTGCTGATGAGGCCGGGTCGGCACAATCGTTGTCAAACCTCGCGAGGACTGCTGCCGCTTCCTCGTCGTCGCTGTCGGTGTCAGCGGCGGCACTTGTTGTAGTAGCTGTCGGCGCAGCAGGTTCGGCGTCGCTCGATCCCGCCTGCTCGCCCTCCCTACCTCCCACTTGTATTTCTTGCTGTACAACATGTGGAGCCGCCGTGCTCCCGACCCCTTCCCCCGCAGCAGAGACATGATCGCCCCCTCCTCCCTGGAGGCCGTCCACTAGCGTCTCCAGGGTGAGCATCACCAGGTCTCTCAATTCCCGCGATGCCGCAGCCAGGATGAGCTTGGACGGCCCTATTTCCCCCGCACTACCCCACGACAGCACCAACGATGTGTTACGGCAGCTCCCGCCGCCGCCGCCGCCGCCGCCCCTGCTCCTCTTGCGCCCCGCCGCCGCCCCCTCGCTCCCGTGAGCCTCGTGGCCTCGACGGATGCTCGTGACACCCCTTAGGTCGAAGCCGAAGGTGTCACTGTCGAGCCAGGTGATCGCCAGCAACGGAGAAATGATGCCTTCTCCTGATGCTCCTCCGCCCGCGGTGGTGGTCCTGCTGCTCTTGTGCCTTTCTTCAAGCGGCTGCTGCTGCTGCTGCTGCTGGCGCCGGTCGAGCAGGCGTAGAGCCACGGGGACGGAGTAGCCCTCGAGCGTTACTTTCCTCATCGCCAGGCCCTCGGGCGAGAGCATGAGCTTGGCCAGGTGTAACAAGCGCTCGTCATGAGCGGCGGAGGAAACGAGCCCTGCTGCTGCGGTATCATCGTCTGCTTCTATCGACTCAGCGGCTCTTTTAGCCGCAGCGTCCGCATCAGCCTCAGCGACAGCAGGAGAGGGGTGGGAAGGTCGGAAGGGTAGGGGTGGCGGCCTACCGGGACGTGGGGATGGTCTCCTTGTTTCTTGCTTCATGGGTGGCTTGAGCTTCTTCCCTCCCTGCAACTGGTGGCTTGAAGAAGGCGATGCAAGGGACGACGGTGGTGCGTCTGCCGTTTGGTCAATAACGCAAGGTCCCATGAGACAGGAAACTCGCCGCATACAAGCGTGATTGGCGGGAAATGGTTGCAAGGGAGGGATGCAGCCGCTGCCACTCGAGCGCGATGGTCGCGATTGCAACCGAACGCCCCCCGTTCATACAACGGCAGCACTTACGGGTGTATGAAATTTGTCCGTGCCAGAAGGGTGGTGATATGGTTGGAGGTTGAGCAGAATTGTTTGTTGGCGTGATGTCAGTGGGGATGATCACGCAAAAAATGAAGATTTAGTCTAGACCATATGAACAGGGCTCGTGGGCACTGTTTAACGGCACGTCATTGTCCGCCTAGCTCCCTCCGCATCTCGCACGAGAGAAAGCGCCACAGCGGTGCAATAGGACAGAGGGATGGGTACTGGGGAAGGTAAGTCCACAACACAGCAGTCAGCCGTCGTCCAAGACCAACGCTGGTAAACGTTGTGCTTCTCCTGCACATATCACACATGCGTACGACGTTGCTGATTTTTTTTTTCGGACATGAAAAATTAAAATTTGTCGGAGCAGAGGTTGAGAGGTTCAGATGTTCAGAACCATAAAGCCTTCCAGATCTGTCACACCGACTCCACGGTGCCCCCGCCACAGTTGCCGTGGCCGTGTGTTGCACAAACAGGCCACCGTAGACAACGACAGCAGTCCAAACAGCTGGCACAGCAATGGCGAAGGCCCTTGTATCATCGGCCCTCGTTCTGGCGCGATGGACGCCCTTCTGTACAGCCTTTGTTGCACCTGCAATCGGTGAGAGGAAGAGAAATACGTGTACACGCCGCACCCACACACATTGCATTATCCCAGCACACGTGTCTACTGCTCTCGCTACAACTGCTGTTGCAGTCCACTGCTGCGAGAAACATATGTACAGCCCAGGCTGGACGTGGTCGGTTCTCAGTGCATATCTGAGAATACTCGTGATATCTGGAAATAGTTTAGTACACCAGGTTCTCATGTGGAGTTGTCAGCGCTGTGCACCTCCTCAGGAGCCAGAGGGTTATGTCGCAAGCTCAAACGGTTTGAGATCGTCTTGGATATCTACTGGTTGCTTCTGTAGTGGCAGAAAACATGCGCCCCTTTAGGTATCCTGAGCAGGAGCAGAGGCAGTACAAGGCCCGAGCTAAAACTAGAGAAGTGCAATCACCGGGAGCTAATCCTCTGTACTTCTACTGTACCACCGCAGATGTGCGGTATGCAGAGATGCACATGGGGTGGTGTTGCAGAAGGTACACCCCACGCTCTCAACATGTGTCTACGAAGCAGACTACGGAGCTGTACAATTTTTTCAGCAACCGGAACCAAACGTGGGATGTCCTTGTGCGCTTTACGCCAACTACTTGATTCGCGGAAGCAGTAGCAGCATATGGGAGAGAGTATTTGTTCTATATATGTGCTTTGAATGAACCTACACCGGTACTTGCTTTGCCGCAGCGGCTGCTGCAGTAGCGTCAGTAGCAGCAGCAGCCCTGCCACGTAGAGGCCGCCGACCACTTGACCCTCTTATCGTCCGACATTTTCACGCCTGTAGCAGGCTTTCGGCACGTATATCGTTGTGTTCGTGGAGCACCCAGCTGAAGGGGAACACAGATTGTTTGGTGACCTTTCGCCCCTGCCAGGAAAAGGCCGCGCGCTTTTCGTACAGTACACGCACAGGATAGACCAGGCACCTCCGTAGACATCTCGCCTACGGGCCTTTCTCTATATACAGAAAGGACGTACGGAACAGGTTGCACATGCAACGGCAGTAACCAGCACAAACTGGTGGTGGATGTTGATGTCGTACCATAGCACAGGGACCATGGCTCACAGCAGTTTTCTTCTGAACCACAAGCTCGCCAAACCTGCGCAGATATTCGTGTTTACCTCCTATAGGAGTGCGTCTTTATGCCGTAAAATACGGAACACGCAGTGGTTGATCGATCAAAAGTTTTTTTATTGCAGCGTGGTTCCACGTGCAGGGGACTATCTCGCAACAAGGGACGCTCGGCCATTGTACAACCATGATTTGAAGACAAGGCAAACAATCAGGCCGCCCACCCTGTGTGATGTTATGTTAACATAACATCCCCCCTTTGAACACGCTTCTTTTCGCCCTCGACAGTGTCAAACTCTCTGCTGCTGTCGACGCCCGTAGTCTCCGGTACAAATAGTGCGGTAGGGGTGGCACCGGCATCCGTCGGGCATTTCAACTGGGCGGCGGCGATGGCCGGTGGCGACGCTCGACGACGGGATCGTGCGGCAAGATGTTGGCGGTCGTCGTCATCGTCGTCGTCGTCGTGGAAGCCCTTGAGGATGATGGCGGGGGAGTGCGTCGGAGGGACGGACATATCGAGGGTATTGTTCGTGTGCCTGTACAACATTATGACAAGGTTTGTTGTGCTCTCGCTTTTTGTCTTGTACGGGGGGTTGGCCAGAGGGTTAGAAACCCTGCTGTCGGTGCCCTGCTGTCGGTGTGTTTCGTCGACGAAACTTCAGCATCTCGTGTAAATTTCGACGCCTTTGTTGTTCTTAGTACTTGTTTCACGCCCAGCAAGCGGAAGGGGTTGGTGGAGCCGTAAGGAGGGCAGAAGATCTGCAGGTGGGCAAGTGTGGCTGTGGACTCAGATACTTTTTTTTTTTTTTTGCCGTCGCGCCTACGAAGGCGGAGGGAGAGGTTAGAGCATGTGTGACCGCTGTCGTCGGTTGTGTCCTGCTTTCGAGAAGGGATGCTTATATTGGTGAGCAAGGATATTTGGACTCGTGAGGCTGACGAAAGCGAGCCAGGGCCTTTTTTGGGCCCGTTAGGCTGACGAGTCCGCGCGCGGACGCTCTTGGCCGAATTGGCATGGGCAGACATCGACAGTGTAGTTACTTGGTGGTGTTCAACGTTGATGACTTCCACGGTATATCTAGTAGCGGATACATATATGTAGTGTGCGTGTTGATGGAGGCTCTCCTGGCAAGCCCAGGTAGGCCTGCACCGGCACCAGCACATCATGATCTTGCTGGCGTTCGACGCTGTTTACTGGAGCACCGTGCTTAAACGTCGCTCGTGTTTACGACAGCTTGATTCTTGTCGCAGGCTTAGTTCATCATCAATCTTCTTCACACGTTTTGTCGAGTGTCGCTACAGTTTCGCATTGCATTTTTTTTTTCTCGTCACTGCGGGGAGGTGGTTTTCGTCGCTCTTTGATCCGGACTGTTGGATATAAATCCTTTTTTGCCCCTCTTCGCCTCCTCGGGCATGCCTCTTGTCTTGCCGATCAGTCCATGCGCGGAGGGCTGTCTGAACAAGAAGATCTTGGACGAGTTCGGGGTGTTTGAGGAGGGCGAGGAAACCTGGGAGGTGGACTCTTGCGGGACCGGAGGGGGCCCCGCAGATTGGTGAGTGATAAGCACCAGGGGGGTACTGTTTTTGAGGTCCGCGAAACCAGCAAGGTTCCCAAGTGCCGAACGTCACCGCCTTGGAGGTGTGTGTCCGCTGTTCATAGGCCCAGCGAACCCCAATCTAGGTGCCCTGGTCTGGTCTTTGGCTTTCGTGGGCATGTAGTCGACATCGGGAGGAAAACGAACCTCTTTCTAGCCGAATGGGCTACACACCACTGGTTGTTTCACAAGGGTAAGTACAACACCTTGGAAAATCTCGTCTCTTTGACGGGTAGGAACAGGAGGTCAACCGGGGTGTTTAACAACATCAGCAGCATCTTTCCCGTTTATCCATGACTCTCCTTCATGGATGGGAATGGGTATGGATGAAACGTAGGTTGAGAATTTTCATTCCAGCAGCATATGAAAGTACTCATTTGCTTGCCTGTAAGTATCCTCACGGTGTGTTCCTGGAGCACCTGTTAGTACCGTTTCCACTCTGAAAAGGGTCGCGGTATCCTACACACACGTTTTGATGTGATTTCTAGTATTTAGTTTCATGCCAAGCTTGATGTTGACGTTGACATTGTTTTGTGGGGGTTGTTTAGCAAGAGCCGGGTCGTTATTCTGACGATCAAGCATAACAGAAAGAGGCCCCAACAATTCCTGCTTGGGGGTCCCGAAAACATGCTGCTTGGCTCAAACCATTCAACTGGTACCGCATGACACTTGAAATATAGGAGCAGCTCGAAGTGGTTCGGTCAGCTCGTTCTTTCCGAGGTGACCAACGTGAATGAAACAGTTTAGGGGTCGGCTCCATGAGCGAGCGAATGGTGATTAGTTCGCCGTTCTGTGTACCCTTGCCACCAACGTTCTCGCCGCCGGATCACGCAATCACACGACTGCCCCGACCCCCTACGGACCGTAGACACCACGATTTTTTTCTCCAACGGTTTCACTATTATGACATGGTAAATCATAAGGTGTTTTTTTTTTTTCGTACAGGTATAAAGAAGGTGGAGAAGTCCTCTTCCGCGGGCAGGAGCCGGACCCCCGCATCGAGGTAACGGCGGCACAGAGGAGAATTACCACGAGGGGGCTCGACATGAAGGGAGGGGGATCGCGGCCCTTGACGCCCGCCGACCTCGACAAGTTTGACGTCATCCTCGGAATTGTGAGTTGTTGTTTGTTGGAGGTTTTTTTTTTTTTGGGCAGTCTTGGTAGATGCTGTGATTGATTGACGTGACGCCGAATGCCAAATCTGCTTAGGACGGCCTCTTTCTGTACTGGTCGTAGGACTACGTTTCTCTGTACTGGCTGAGCCGTTCCGTAGCAGAAAATTTCCGTGCCTCTGCATCTTCTATAGTCATGCAGGGACGAAACGGAGCTAGCGTACACCTCAAGTCGATTTTCGTGACTATACGTGCGCAAGGGTGTGTGTGCGTGTGAAGGGGTGCTCAGATTGAAGTTTCGCAGGTATCAATGGAAGGCCTCACGTTGTTCTGAACCCGGTGTTGTACTGTTGTACTCTGCAGCATGCACCGACCGACGCAGAGTGGCGCTGACCCCTCCTACTCCCGTTGCACCCCGCCTACTCCCGCTGAATCCCTTCCTCGTGGGTTCGACCGGGCACACCTGCCGCCACTTCGTCTGACGCGGTTGTATCACCAGGATGACGACAACGTGGAGGCGATCATGACCGCCGCTAAGCACTGGGGCAAGGGCGACATCGCCGCGAAGAAGACGAGGTCGTTGCTCTCGTACGGCACAAAGTACCCCGAGGTTGAGACCATCCCGAACCCCTACTACGTCGGCCGCGAGGTAACTGACTGCATGTGTTGCGTGTACCCTGACTTTTTTTGGAGCGGTTTTGGTGTCGTGGAACAGCAGGATCTCCGGACGTCTCTGTGGGTCGTAGAGCGGATTTTTTTTGCGTGTGTACCGGTTAAGAAAATCGCGTTTCTTTTTTTGGAGGACCCCAGACCTTCGGCTATCTTGAATTTTTCAAAATGAATGATCTTTTTCGTTCATCGCTGGTTTTGGGCCCCAATCACGCCAATGTGTGCTACGTTTCACACAAGCAAAACTGACATTCTACTCCCCTTGCAGAATATCTCTTCCATCTGTTGACGACAGGTCAATGGCACTGGTAAAGCTCTCATGATATACTGTACGTCGTTTGTCGGCCATGCTGGGCACACAGCGGTGTGTTTCTCGACTCACCCCATGCCCTCGTTTCCTTGCGAATGCCGCATGAACCCGCTCCTATGATGCGCGCATGCACTGACCCTGCGTGCTTCACTGCCGATGTTGATCCTCGAATGCTATTATAGGGCTTCGAGGTGCTGGTGGACATTATTCAGCACGGCGTCGACAACCTGTTCGAGAAGTGCCTAAGGGGAGAAGCCTTGTCGTACGATTAGCGACGTCATCCATCCATTAGTCTAGGGGGAAGGGGATCCTTGTCGTGATTTTTTTGGGGGGGATAGATCGGAGGTTCATACCCTATAGGTCATTGTTGAGAGAGTATTATAGTGCTCGTGAGTATGGCTGTGCTAGAGCTGGTGGTGAGGCATGCCCCGTGTTGGTGTTCAAGGTTGCTTTTACAGCTGGGCGGCGTCTGTCTAGCAATTTTTCGTAGGTTTGCGCCCGTTGCCCTGTGATGGCTGCATCCCTCGTGTCCGCAGTCCTGGGGCTGTTGTTGATACAAAGGATTGATGGTGTAGCTTACGGAGCTTGTAGTGGCGATAACGAAGGGTCTTTGCTCTCTCTCTCATCTGTCTTTCTTTCTGGTTGTCGCTTTTGTTGCTGGTGCTTTCTGAGTGCTCTGGTTCGCTTCCGCGCCACATGATGTGTTGGGACGTATGTATTCGTACCCTTTGAGATGGAGCGTTTACGCCTGGCTGAGTGTTCCCCGCCCCACCTACGCAAGGCTTGTCTTTTCTAGTCAAGTACCTTTCCGAAGTGCGCACTGCACCAAGCTGCCACGTATCTTATGACCCTTGATTTTTCTCAAGGCCGGGGGGAAACGTACAGTACCACCCCCAGGTGTCTGCCACGAAATCGAAAAATGGGACGATGCGATGCTCCTTACATGGCAGGGGTATTACAGGGCAACGATCTCTAGAGAGTAGGAGGAGTCAACGATGCAGCCCATACCACAGCAGCAATTTGGGTGTCACAAGGAAAGTACGCTGGCAGCAGCCACAGCTCCAACTGAACACCACCAGAGTATGGCATGTAGCTCGTCCTCCGTGACGCATCATTCGGCTAGATAGGTACTGCATAGGTTTGCTGCTGGGGTCTGCAGTGACTCTGGAGGATTGGCAGAGTCGTAACACCGAGCCCAAACAACCTGTTTTAAATCACGTACTTTTCGTTTAGTTGGTTTCCCGGGTTTTGATGTTGAAATGTTGAAGCCTGTACACAGACTTGAACCAGCCCTACTCATCTGTCTACACTGTGTGCTCCCTCCTGGTCTGTCTTGACCCCCAACACGTTTCTCTTTCACAATTATGCACAACCCGATTTCCTTTTATCTATTTCATTGCATGAAGTTTGCTGGTATTCGTTCGTCTATCTTGGTCTGTCGCTAAGTGAACCCCCCCCCGTGTGCGTGTCCCCCTTTCCTTTATGCGCCCTACTTTTTGAAAACCCGTCGTCTGCCTACTGTATTCTGTCTACAACGATATTGTCACCGTACGCGAACCGCGGCACAAACTGCGAAAAAACAGGGAACCCTACAGAAACATTTATTTCCAACTCTCGTGAGCTGCGGAGCGATGGTGGTCCGTTTCCAGATTTGTGCTTCGATGCCCCCCCCCCCCCTTACATTCTCACTCTTCCCGGTGATATAATTTTCCCGTGTGTGGTACTCCCGAGAGGCGCTAGCCTCTACATACTTCCTGCGTAGGCCTGCTGTGGTAGGAAGACCTTTGGCAACTTTTTAACGTTCGAGTTTGTCTCACTCACCTACCGCCAAATTGACGGCCCATCCCACCCTCTCATTCATTCGTATTCCGGCTTCCACGCGGCAAGATTCGGTTGTCAACCGACTCTCCCTCATACGAAACGGCGGCGAGGATTGTGTGCTCTCACTCAGTATCCCTCCTCGACTACGTTCACGCCAAACTGCGAAAAAAGGAACCCTATAGAACAACTGCGTGCCTTTCGCCCACACGATCCAATGTCAACAGGCTTGGCTGTATTCCTAGACGGCAAGAGTTTCGTCGACTTCCTCCTAACCGTTTCTGAGGGTTACACGCACACCTAACTGTTGTCTGGTCGAATGGCGACAGGCACTCGAGTGGATCTGCTTTGCTCCTGAGATGATCCTCTCAGGGACAAAGCGAGGTCGGCGTGACGACGCGCACGGCGTTGTGACCGAAGTCCGCGATTGCCATCCTGCTTCCAGGTGTGCTCGGCATGAAAGCAATGGCGTTGGGTAAGTCAAGGCCAGCTTCCGATGCCGGTCCTCCATCTCCTTCATACGCCTTGCCCGAAGATAGAAGTTGTGTCCATAGGCGAATGTTCAAATGCACGGTCGGGTGGGATGAGATACGCGTGTGGTTGCTCAAGAGTTCGAACGCTTCAGTGAGGAACAGGAACATGATTGCGATTGGACGCTTACGTGTTGTGCGTGCCCGTGTTGCATGGAAAACCAAGACCGAACAGAGGACGGGGGAAACGCTTACCGAGGAAGAGCGGTGAAAAATGATGGCCTTTCTCTGAGTTTTTTGTCGATGCATTCCCCCCCCCCCCAAACGCCTACATACGGAAACCCCATGGTTTGTTAGCGCAAAGTGTTCGACAGAAACATTCTCGTCTTTGAAATGCATCAAGCTTTGTTTGAAACACGGCACATATTATCGCTGCGGACAACGCCAACAGCCCTACTTCCTACAGTAGCCCCCCCCCATGACATATGCGGAGCCTACCCACGTACCGTGCTTCCCGTGCCAACGCACGTGGAGATAATCCCACTAGTAGAAATGTTCCGGATCTTCTCTCCCTGGAACTCGGCGACGTAGATATTGTCGTCAGCATCCACCGCGATTCCCTTTGGGTAGGCCAGCACCGCCGAGAGGGCCTTCCCACCGTCCCCTGAAGAACCTGAAACGCCCGAGTCCCACTTGCCGCCTACAAGGCGCACCTGAGCGGCGCCTCCCTGCCGGGGGAATATTCCCTTCAGCACAACACCCTGCTCGCGAATAGAGGAGGATGGATGAGGGGAGGCAAGTGGGGTGAAGCTGTCGCGGGGGTAGCGAGGGATGCGGAAAGTGATGCGGGATCCTTGTGTCGGACGTCAGGCTGTAGTCAGGGCTGGCCGTCAAATACTCTGACGCACCTTGTCGGTTCATGTGTCTGTTTGGACGCCAATACCAGTTGCTTCCTTCAGTACACGGTAAGGCTTCATGCATACCACTGTAGGGTTTAGGGTTTCCCTGAGGATTAATGAGTTCACACCTATTGTCTATGTCTCCTATGTGTTACTCTCGCAGCGTAAAAACTCGTGGCCGCGGGGGACATACCTGTACGTATGTTGTGAAGTAGACGATGCCGATGCTATTGACGGCGATGTCCCATACCATGAGCGGCGCTCGAGTTTTCACGCCGTCCTTGAAGGCCATGTCCACCATATTCCATTCCATCTTGTCGGTGGGGGATGGTATGAACGAAGAGACGTCAAGGCCGAGTCATGTGGGCACTGACAAAACCGACAGGTATTTTCCGTTGGCCAAAAAAACATACCACCCGTTTCGCGCGGCACCAAACTAGCGTGGTAGAGAGCTAACTGCGGGACAGCTATTGCCTCCATCTCTGTCGTACAAATAAACGTTTTCCCTGTCCGTCTTCAGTCAGTAAAAATCTTCCGCACCTCACTTCCTAGGAAAGCAGAACACATACATACAACGACAGCCACAGGTTGCTTCGCTGCCTTCACCGTTGGTTGATGTTGTACTGTAGAGACTTGCCTTGCTCGTGCTTTGCAAACAGTATGATATGGTCTTGTCTTGCCAAGGCAAGCGGTTTTCACAGCGCACGACGAAGGAAATCTGACCTTTTGGCCGAAACTCCCGTCGGTTCCCTTGACCAGCCTCGCTATTCCAGTGTGACCCCTTGTGACGTACACGTCTCCCGTGACGGGGCATACGGCGACGCCAGGCAAAAATGGACCGAGACCGGCGGCTAGGCTCACTGCCGAAGTCTCTGCGGTTTCAGTCTCCGAAGTCATTTCGAAGAAGGAATCGTACATAGACACACCGGTACCACTGGAATCCTCGGCCCCAACGCCGCCGCCCGGGTTGATCTGCCGCCACGAGAGCAAGAATACCCCCCCACTTACGGCGGGCGCGTCTTCCATGGTGAAGATGAGGTTGTCGTCGGCATCGATGGCCATTGCAAGGATTATGCCGGTGCCGGCGTAGACGACGGTATCACCATCGTTATCGTTGTCGGTGTCTACATTGGTGTTAACACTAGAGGGGGAAGAGGACGTCGCCCTCAGTATAGCATCGCCTGCACTCTGGCCTTTGCTGACGGAGTAAAACACATTTCCCTGTCGGCCGTAACAAGGGGACAGGACGAGAACTGCAGTAGTTGGGTATGGTGCTCGATATCACGGGTGCCGCCAATCGAGGCCACTTAAAGCGTGTAACATAATCTGCAGACAAGACCCTTTCGCATTGATCTTGCACACCGAATTCACCATTGCAAACAACGTGCGACTGCCGTTTGATTATGCCGGTGGGCAATCGTGACGCAATAGGTGTTCTGGGGGGCATGCTTCCACCTCTCCCGTATTCCCTAGCACATGACTTGACATTTCGACGCTACCTGTGAGTCCATAGCAACCGCCTCGACTCTTGTTTCTGACGATGCCATCGTTTCGATTGTCCCTGCGGCGTAGTCCGGTTGACAGATGGTGGTAGAACTCTCCTCGGTCGAAGATGTCGAGAGGGGGCCAGTCGTGGACTCTTCGCCCTCGCCGCCTTCATGAGCACCGTCAGCTTTCGGAGAAGCTCCACTTGTTTCATCATGTGGGGGTGGAAATTCGGTGCCCTTCTCGTCATCGTGGTTGTTGTCCGGAGACCCAACACGGTCTTCATAGAGACGCGTGCCTGAATCTTCCGCCAACGGATTGTCTTGCGCGCGTGGAGTGTCCTCCGAGCTGGTCGTGTAATCGTACTGGCCAAAGCTGTATCGGCCAGAATATCCGTCCCAATACCGATCAAGGCCGGAACCAGTGATCCTGTCATCGTACTTGTCATGTCTATATTGGACATCGTCGTACTCGCCATAGCTAGTTTCCCCATCGTCGTACAGTTGACCACCCTCACCGTCCTGCTGATCGGCCATGATGTCGCCAGAGCTGTCTTTCGGTGTGTCGGATGTAATCTCATCCGAGTAGTAGGCAATCTCATCCGAGTAGTAGGCAATCTCATCCGAGTAGTAGGCAATCTCATCCGAGTAGAAATCATCCTCGTGGGAGTGCTCTTCGTCCGTCGGGTGAGCCGGAACGACCGCGTCGTCGCACCGGGCATGGCTAGCGTCACAGTTGCCGGAGCAGCAAGCCTGATGCAAGGGACAATAGCATGAGGCGTTGCATCAATTAATGTGAGACCGATGATGCGCAAACACAAAAGGAAAGGGAATACGAATCGATTGCGCTTGTTCGTCTTCGACGTAGTGAAGCGGCTCCGGCACCGGTTTTCGCCATTCTTTCAAATGATGACTGGAACCATCGCTTTTGGATTTGGGCCGCTGGTGGGCCCAACAAGACGTGTTTCGGTAGCATCTCAGTGCCTCGTTCGGGCACGCAACGTAGCTTACCTTGTCCGAGTCACATGGTGTCGCAAAGGGTTTGCAGCAAACGGTGTCTCCGCCAGAAAACGGCGTTTTCTCGCATTGTGTCCGAAATCCGGCTTCCTGAAATCCACGGGGTCGATCGTGTGTCGGAGGGGTCACGAGCAAAACGACAGCGAGTGTGTGTAAAAAAGTACGACGCGATATCACAATTAAGGTCCAGTTGCCATCAATGCTGGTGATCAAAGCTCTTTTGGGAGAAATATGCACTGCAGAATCTGACAAGGAGATCTGGATGGCATCGCAAGCACGACGAAGCATCCTGGAAGCCGTGGTGAAGGGCAGCGCCCCATCTACTGGAACAGTTGCTGGCACAAAGCATACACGGGCGCAACTGAGCGCGCCAATATCAAAGGAGAACATGGAGGTATGGAAGCGGTAGATCGACCGGTGCCCTGTCACGCGTTAGTTGCAATGCTTTGAGAATCCCAGACTACGAGGCCGCTGCCATTCCTGGCAAGACATATTGTAACTTTCAAGAGTGGCGCTACGTACTTGAAGATGGCTTGGCACTCTCGACCTTGCACCCACAGTAGTAGCGGTAGAAATATTACTGCTCTCTCGCGTTTGGTTCTCTACTACACTGCGCAACAAGCAAATTTGTTGGCTCACCACATACAACCCAGGGGTGCAATCATCCGTCATGTAGCATACGTCCAAGAGGGCAAGCGGACCGAAACTCTCTGTGTTGCGCCTTGATATCTTTCCGCCCTCTCTCTTGCCAGCTTCGAGCCTTGCAGCACGCGGTACCCCGCGAATCATGCCGGCGGGTCCGCTTTGGTCGAGGCTGGCTTGTCTCGTGGCGAACATACGCGAGAGAGCCACACCGTGCGTCATGGGCAGCATGAGCGGCAGCACCACCAGCGGCGTGGCCGCTGCTGTCGGTGCCCGCATGCTTCTCAGAAGGTCTTCGCCTGTTCGGCAGTTCTGCGTAAAACGTTAAGAGTGAGAGAGATAATGTCGTCTAACCCCCCTTTCGTGTCTCGCCTGTCTCTCGGCGTCAGCTATTGGGGATGGCTGTTGACTCGACGTTATCATCAAGAGAGTTCTTGCTTCTCAACACCGCTTGGCAACTGTTTGTTCGTGCGAACGCACTGCTGCCCACAATGCCTGACAGCAAAGCAACCACGTCTCTCAGACCGACTTATACCAGAGAGAAGAGAGGGCCACGAAGCGTATCAGGCGGACAACGCGGACATGCTTGATGTGGCCGAAGCCGGAAGGAGACTCGCCGCTCGAAAGGTCCGTTGTTTGTTGATCGCTGGTGACTGGTCAGAGATTCACCAATCGGCGAGCTCGGTTCAAATTTGATTTGTACGGCGGTTGCGCCGCGTCATAGTTGAGCCGCGTCTTTGGTGTGAGGCGGTATGGCGGTTGCCATTTGTGTCCGAGACATAGACACACCTCACCACTTCTAAACAAACATAAGACCTTGCTGCCCGATGTGCCTTCCACTTCTTCTGTGAAGCTCCTCCTGCTGCTGCTGTCGCTGATGATATGGTCTACACAGCAGCGTGCTGTTTTTTTTTTTTTTTTTGTGTTCACGTCAAATCAGCGCTCACAGCACCATTATAGTGCCGTTTACTCCAACCCGTGGTCACACAGAAGGACCCCTCTCTACCCTCCCCTCCTGCGGTACGTTGCCTTCATTTTTTAATGTGCGAAGAGTTCAGCACTCTCTTCCCTCTGTGTACACACGAACTAGCGCCATCCACTAGGGGACAAGCGGAAGCGAGAGAAAAACTCACTTTGCAAGAACAGCTCGCTTACGCCGGGGTTCAAACCCCTTGGCCTGACCTCTAGAAGGTTTCGAGGACACCAACTAGACCACCGGGGCGACCGGTAATCCAGTTTATTATTACTTCTCGGAGGGGATCCAGAGTGAAACATTCCAGGAACCAGTAGCCAGGAACCTGCGTGGGACGGCCATGTAGCCTATTGTACTAAACTAATGCTGCCGTGTTGGGCACCACCACAAATATCACTGCATTGTAAGCAATGGACACGTACGTCCCGTTCAGTCTACTCTGGGGCAAGTACTGTAGTAATCCTGAATCGTCACCACCGGGAGCAAAAGGAGGAGGGGTGCCACATCACCACATGAGCGGCTTCTCATTTATAACCGGCCCGCGAGGTGATCTTGGATGGACTTTGAACGTCCCTTGCCACTCTTGTCCACACCGACCAGCGTCTCTTTGTGCTTCGGCCTGGTGTCCAAAACAGGGATCCACCGAGTTGATCCTTTTCAGCCACCCAAAACTAATCTAATGGATTCACACTATCGCGCGCCCGTGGTTCCACACACATCGCTTGGTTCCGTACACCACCTTGCTGAAACCCAACATGCGACTCCTTTTGGCTTAAGCTTCAATCGTCGGCCCTCGCGTTCAACGGTGTTTCATCCACCTCTGTTCGTTGTTGAAAGGAGGCAACCCGTTCTCATTGTCGAGATCTCAGACCTCTTCTGTATTGGCAGTGCGCTAGCGGTTCGTACTGTAGCGAGCTCAAAATATGCGCTGATGGTTCTATCATTCTCAAACTCTCACAATGCACAGGGAGACAAATGGTACAGTATCGTTGTCATCCAATCCCGGTTTGGCATAGACTTGATCGTCTTTCACCCCGTGTACGCGCCACCCCTGGCGATCGAAATGCACACCATCAGTGACGCGCACGCCGTGCCGCCACCAAGACGTTCGACCTCTGCGTGGTCTCAGACGTGATCTTCGTCCTTATTGTCGGCCAAAGAAAGCCAGGTTGTCCTTGACGAAGGCAACGGCCGCCGTCTCGAGAAGGCAGCACACTTCCGCGGCATCCTCCTTGCCATCGCCATGTAAAACCACTTGTGCAGTATAACGCGCCGCTTTGTCGCAAGAAGCAGACATTGTTTCTTCTCTGGGCGCGTACGGACTTGAAAGGCTTGCCTTGTCATCGGTCGGGCAGCAACTGCCAGATCCGGCAACCTCGTTGAGATTTTCAGTTTCTCGGGGGTCTAACGACAGCGCGAACAGCTGCGCGTGCAGTACCTGCCGGCGATTAAACGTACGTGCGGGGGGAATCGGTTGACGGGCGGCAATGTTTCTGAGCTGTCACCTGTCGCTGTCGTGGGGGTGGTATTGCAGATACATGTAACTCTTGGTGATTTCGGCCAAATCGATTCACACGGAGTGCGCTTATGAGCGTATTGAGAGTGAATAGTGTGACACGGGCCTTTGCCTTGTAAATTGGAAGTGATTTTCAATATTAACGTACACCCGTGTTGTACATGTACCAAAAGGTGTCCAGAACTACACTACAAAAAATCTCACACTACGACGGTTTGCCAGAACTTGGTGGCAATCTTGGGCCGTGGACAATCTATGCACAAATGAGCGGGCGTTCGCAGCTTCACATTGCTACGTCAACTGTGGTCGCTGACAAAGTCCACACAGCACCATTCTTGTTAATGACGGCACTGAAAAGCCACGGCCCGCAACACTTACCTCAACGTGCGTTTGATTGTCCCGTTTCTTCAAGTCGTACGCGAAGAGCCCCTTCCAGTCGCCGGCCACAACGGCAAGAGTTTTTTTGCCGAAGTGCGTCGAGCTGACCGCGCATCTCCGAAACTCCGGACCGAGAAGACTGTCCCCGATCAAACCCGACCCAACCGCAGAAAATTCCCTTTCTCTTTCACCCCCCGGCCTCGCGTCAGGCGTGGACCCTCCGCCACGTTTGCGATTGGAGACCTCATTGTGTCCCCTTAACCCTTGCGGCTGTGAAAATGAATCCCCACTCCTAGCCTCATCTTCCTCGGAGGGGTCAGTCTCCTGGAGCCGTGACGGGAGCATCGCCTGCGGATTCCACAAGCCCAGCAGGTCCAGCAAAGTCGGGGTGATATCCGCCTGCATTCCAACCCGGTGTAGGGTTTGTCCAGGAATGATTCTGGTGTCTCCCGGCGGGGCCGTGAGGAAGAAGGGCACGATGACCCCTTCCTGCACACCAATGGAAAAGCGGAAAGTGGATGAGTTAACAGATACCGAGAAGAGCCGGAATCTGGGCTAGAGGTTGGTGGAAATGCGATCCCATTGATGTCAAACGGATTATGGCCGCTAGCCTGCTAGCCAATCCTAGAGGTCGAAGGGGGACGCGAGTATATTGTCATCAACAAATACCCCACCAGCCCTTCCTGTTATAGCAACATAGTTCACCTGGTAGACGTTATTGCCGTGCTTGTCGAAACCGTGCTCGTTGAAAGCCTGTGGAGCCGGGAACTAGATAAATGAGTCACATGCGCGATCAGTTGGGATTGTTTAGCGTTTGAGAGAAGGCGCCAAAATATGCCTCTGCGACACGCACTCCTGTGACGCGGTGGGTCCTTCGATCGTTCGAGTCGGGACATGCAGTCGAACACATGGCAAAACGATATGATCGCTACCGGGTGGCAGACCAACGTATGCATACCAAATCAGTAAAGGCTGGAAGACACTAAAGCGGAACTGACCTGGAAGGAGCGGCACAGTCAATCCATCTTTCACGACACCGACCAGTCTCTCGAGCGCAGGACTTACCTCGCCGTGATCACCGACGACGACCACGTATGAGTTGTCGGACAGGCCGGTGTCATCCAGCTGCTTGAACAGTCTCTCCAAAAACAGGTCCTGGTAGCGCAGCGCGACGCGGTACTTGTACTGAAGAGAGTTAGTGTCCGAGGCCTGGCGAGGTAAGAATCCAGGAGGAATTCAGTGGGCAAGGGATGCACTCTCGTTCAAAACAGCAACCACGATACATTTTTTCTCGCCACACCGAAACGCAACAGCAATTTCCACGACGAGTCTTTCTACTCGTGGATCAACAACAGTGGTGTCCGTACCTTTATCCAACGAACATCCAACGTCATCATCCAATCGCTCTGTATCAGCAACACAAATAGTTTCCAGCACTTCTGCTCTCTGCAAACTCTAGAGAAACGTGGCACAGATGCGAAACCGGGTCTCCACTTCAAGACCAGCTTCCCCGGACGTGTGAGACCAACGGGCGTATCTACCGTTAACGAGAAGTTGAGTGTTTTTCGAGGCACGCGACTCATCACCTGATCCCAGGGCGCAAAGTCTTGCGGTAAGAAATCCGAAGGTACGTCGTGATGATGATGAGGCCCCACCTGAAGAGGGGCGCAGGTACAACACGGACGGGGAAACAGCGGGGCGGACCAACTCAACACATCATTGTCGCATCTCATGTATGGTCGTGATTTGCATTCATTCGGTCTCAAAAGCAGCCGTCAGCTCGCTTTCATCCCACGGCGTATAGCGGCATGCACGTCCGACCCTTTATCGCAGCCACAACCTGTTGGCACCCTCCAACTTCTGACCCAGTGCTACTACGGACGTCCGAGCCATGGAGTGTGGTTGCAAAAACCCGACACTGTAAAAGTTGTGGGATCTGTAAACGACACCCACGGATGGATATGCCGGCCTCCACGTAGCTAAATATGGTGGTTCGCAACCAAACACAATATAGGTGAACATTTGGGCTACTTATTCTCTGTGATATGTCAGCTTTTGGTGCTGTTGCACCATTGGCATCGGTGGAAACGTGATGGGACCGTTGCGTACGTGTGCGCTTACGACGCGGAGGTATCGCACCAATTCGATCCCAATCGCCGATCGATGCCTCAGGCCGCCGACCCTCCACGACATAGCAGAGAGACACGCGGAACCTACCCCGCACACGTGATGACATTTCCTTTTCCGCGTCAGTGATCGATTCATCTGCTGCATGCTACCGGAGGGTGTGCCTTCATGCTGGGTAGCGGATTCCGCTGTCGCGTTGACATCTGGGTTACCGCGATGTTACAATACACGAACCTCGCTCTACAGCCCAGACCAGTTGAATGACATTCATTGTAGATCTAACGTTGCCCGACGAGCAATTGAAGAGAGTATGCGGCAAGCAAAGAGCAACATAGAGCACCAAGGCGTACGTGTGTGGGTCGCGATCATACCGTGAGGATGGTCAGCAGCTTGCCGCCAGCTTCGCCGCCATTGTGCCCAAGGCGGCCGTCCTCTTGCGCTTGATCTTCTCCGAGGAGAAAGGAAATCGAACGGTTGAGCACCACGTGATCGTCGTATCCTAGGTAGTTGACCTTCTCGAAAGCCCCGTGCTTGAAGGAAAACTGTTGAGAATGACGAGATTGACCGCTTGGTGTTGGTGACGCTGCAACGAGATTAGCTCAATGAGGAACGTGTGGAGTAGCGACCAACATGGCTGACAATTGTACGGGTACTCGAAACCGGACCTTAGCCACAAAGCATCCCCGCCGTCGCGGCTAGGAGGATGATGGAAGCCGGTACGAAATACTGGGTTATGACACCGGAGGACAGCACACGCCTGGATAAACGATAGCAGTTCAAGTCGTATTAACACGAAGAGCCGTTGGACGCATCGTGCGACGATTTCGAGCGGGGTTACAATACGACACAACCAAGACTTTGTCCTACTTGGGTCTCTACTCAAAATCACAATTACGCGGAGATCGGTTTCAAACAACACATTGCTCGTTGCATTGTCCCGCTTTAGCGAAAGACGGCAGGCCGTGCAAGCACGCCGAACACACGCCTGCAGCCCGGGGAATAGCATGAAGCGCAAGATCTACGCGCCCATGACCGTGCGCGACTGAAGGTCAAGGTCACCATAGGCGAGCCGGAATCCCACAGCACGTGCCTTGTCGTTGACCTGTCTGGATTTAAAGCCCGCGCGGCCGCCTTGCTCTTTCTCCCCCGCGAAACCAATGGCATCATCGTGCCCGAAAACGCTTAAGCCGCCAACCATGGAGCCGGTGAGCAGCAGCGATTGATACCCTAGCTTTGATCTGCCGTAGGAAACGAGTCGCCAACATAAAAGACAACATTTAGCGAGCTAATGGTATGGCTGCCGCCGTGGGGATTTTGCGGTGGGACACAGCGCGTGAGAATGGACTAAAGCACAAGGCCGGACAATGATATGGGGCAACCCCCCCCTTGCGCAAAACCACGCGCGAGCGTCCACTGCGGTACCAGCGGCCTCCAACACCCGCTTCGGAAGGGTTCCCACAGCAGGACATGCATCAAGATCACCACACTCAAAACGTGAGGTGAGGATGGCAGCTCGGAAGAACATTTAAAATTGACTCCGCCCAACAGCCGATCACAAACAAGTGAGGGGAATGAAGGGGGTCCGGTTGATCCACGTCATGGACACCGCGCCGAGGGAGAAACTTGACATGGGCAGCTGCAGAAGCAGTACCCATGAAAATATTTCTTCCCATCCAAAACGACAGATGAAGCGCGCGATAGGAATTGCAGCCGGTAGACCTTACCTCAGAAGGCCCGGTAGGCATACCGCCTTCAGTACATCGGGTCGGTCAAACTCTACCCATGCAGTCTCCAGCGAGGGAGTCATGCCGCACATCACCTGAGCAGCGCGCCAAGCCAAAAAGAGGAGACCAGATAAAGTCAGGAGCACCCGCCTCTCCCACCAGAACATACAGCCTTGACTGCAATCTCAAGGCGACGTAACGCAAAGTTTCACTGGCCGACGACAGGGGCAGTGTAGAAACGTTTATGTCGTTTCAATCTCGGTGGTGCCCAAAGCGCGTTGGAGATATTTACCAACGAGTACGACTGATGGCGTCTAACCTGAAACATGGCCTTGTTGGTGTTGGGCATGGAGGAGTAGAACTTGGAAGACGATAAACCACTGTCGAGCCACGGAGATAGTAGACATCGGGAGACAGAAACACAGTTGAATGAAAGGGAGAGGGCTTGGGGTTAAGAAGAGCCATGTCAACGGACCACCCGTGCAGACACCAAGGACAGTTTCAGGCCCGGTCCCTCTGTACGGATTTCTACCTTCTTTCGCGTGCACCTTGAACGCTACAGCAAGCCAACCTGTACACTCGACCAACCTCCACGGGAAGTACAAGTTCGGCGACGGGCATGCAAGTGCTGAATCTCTTTTTATTGGTTTGGTTGCCGCAGCAAATCGTTTAAAAAAACAGACGGGAACGAGGCCCCCTTCCTCTTTCGCGAAGCCCCCCAGTCAATGCCGCATCGAACAAGCTCCTTGGGAGCAAGAAACTGCCCAAAATCTCACCGGGAGGCAAGCTCCTTCGCCCATGGCGACACCCCCTCGTTGTTCGAACCCGTCACCATCGTACCGGTGGTTGACTCCAGCACGACCACCACCACATTGGGTCTCTTGGATGTCTTCCCACGAGCGCTAGCAGCGTCCCCGCCATTTCCAGCGCTGGTCGCGGCGCCTTCCGGCTTGTTGGCGTCAACGTCGATGCCCCCGACGATCCTCGGCGATACCGCCGCAAGCACTTGACGCCACAAGAGAAAGCAACGAGGGAAAGCAACGAGGGAAAGTTGGGTGGTGAAGTGTGCAGGCTTCGAGTTCGAATCGATTATTCTTCCCGTATATGGACACGTGCCGTGCCTGCTGGCTGTGTGCTTTGGGGAACGAGACTCTCAGGTTCCGCTCCGAGAAAGGGCTTCGTAAGTCAGAAATGAGAGGGATGCGAGAGAAATCAGTCTGAGGGGCAAGCACGGAGACGCATGGGAAGCCCAAAAGAGACACCCGAAGTGACGGTGGCGGGAAGCGTGTGCGTGTGCAGCAGCAGCAGCCATAGTCGAAAGCGGTATCACGATCTGACCTAGGAAAACTCAACGCCGCACAAACCAATTCTACCTTGGCATCCAACACGAACAACCAAGCACGCCAAACCGGACACCACAACCTAGCGCAACCTATTGTAGCGCAACAACCATAGCCAACCATGCGCGGTGGTTTCGGTGAACTACAATACTCAGCATGGCGTGGGACCTCCTGCACACACTGCTGCTGGTTCTAGCTTGATGCTTCGACAGCAGTGAAAGGGACAACCTCGACCGGACTACGCGGTCGTCACTCGAACGTTCACGAGGCCTTCAAAACCATTATGATTTGGCACCGCCAACTTTTCCCGCTGCCGTCCAGGAAGAATAGGGCGCAACAAGACGGGCAAGACGGGGCAAGACATTCCAGTCCGGCGCACGGCATCTCACCAGACGATGCCCAATGCTCACTGCTGGTTGCCCAGGGCGTGCTTCTCATACCCAGGGCGATCGCAACGAAGCAGTTCCTGCGCAGTAGCTGAAGCGCGAGAGGAACAGACTCATGACGACGGCGAAAACTGGTATTTGCTGGAATGACACGTAGCAACGATATTGCGACGGGGTAAGCATGCAACACCTACCACAAGCATTTCAAACGGAAGGATACGGCAGGGGCAAGCCGGATAGGAGATAAGGGACAGAGAACGAAGAGTTATCGGCTCTTTCAAAGCGAAGGTTGGCGGTTTATTCGTCCTACCGGCAAAACCAACACGCCTTCTACAAGTAGAGCGCTCCCGTTTCTCTCGTCAATAATGGCGCCCAAAGCACACACATATAAAAAAATTCCCTTGGAGAGCACGGCGGGTCCTCCACCACTCTAGCTACAATATTTGCACAAACCTTCACGCGACTGTGGTCGCTGTCGCTGCCGAAGAGGCCTGGCCCAAGGCCGGCCGACACGAAGACGAACGTCGAAAGTGCCGCTACAGCTGCAGGTACTTTCGGCAACGCGACCACCTTGGCCGGACACGGGGTCATCAGCACAACACGCGATGGCATGAAGCGGGCCACTCTTTTCCATACCGCTCGCAGGCACCTGGGAGGCGCCATAGAGATGAAGACGGCGGAATGTGCACATCACATCGTAGTTGCTTATGCTGCCGTGTACGGCCATGGACCGCTTCATGCGCAGCACCATCTAAGACTGTTGTCGGTCATTTCGCGTCAACACACCGTACAGTCAAGATCAATTATCAATCGATCCTCTCATTCTCCGGTCGCCCGATGACTAAACAACTATGCACATCTCAACCCTTCGCGATACTAGCCAAGAAATGGCAATGGTGATAATGTGAAATTGTATCGTAGCCAACACGCCTGCCAATTGCACGGGCCGGAAAAGGGGGGGTGCCTAGACCCCAAAACTTTCGCCATCGAATGGCACCGCGACGAAAAAGTTCAAGGATAAAAAAACAATGTCGCGACGCACTTTAACCACAAACCGTGTGAAAAATCCACAAACACAACCCACAGTACTCTCTGCCAACACGTCTCGTACCCGTAGTAATACTGCCTGGATCCATCCTCAGTTGCAGTCCAAAAAACACGAGCATTCGGTGAACGTTTAGGACACGATTGCTACAATAGGAGGGAATACCTCAGACATGCCCCATCCCCACAGCACTGCAGCAGGCGGATAAACCCATCAGTTCAGCAAAACACATCAAGTTCTGTGAATGGCAAAGACAGGATCACTTGAAGCGTGCACCACAAGCATTCAGCACGCCATACCTTGACAGTCCCTTCCGCAGTCGCCTCATATGAAGGCTACCACCACCAGCAAGACGAGGAGCAATCCCATGGCGTATCTTGTACACGACCGCCCCTCCAGCTGCCAGAAATCCGGTTCCAAAGAAGGCCATGCGTTTACCGCGCTTGCCCTCGATTTGTAGGGCGATGAAGATGATCGGACCGAGACTCTTTTTGACTACTTTGATGATGTCTGGGTCCAGCAAAGACCTGCCTCAGGTAGCCCCACGCGGAAAAGAGAGGTGTTCGTGTCGCGTTTCGGAACATCAAGTGTTTTCCTCTCGCACCCGCTGTTTCGATGCGGCGGAACCAAGAGTATATTCTCAGCTCAACGACATGATGGAGACAACGCCTTGTAAATGTACGCGGGGGACTCGCCACGTTGAGGGAATCTGGGCCACATATCCAGTAATCGCAGCAGAACCAGTGATAGGCAGTGTACATTCATCAGAAATAGGGCGCTCGTGTGATGTCCGACAGAGAACCCTGTACCTACAGAGCGTTTGGCGCCGAGGAATACGGGACTAGTCAGTCAAACTAGGAGGGAAATATGCACCGATGTCTGTGCACACTGGGCATGAAGGGCACGAAAACAGATGTCGCAAAGCACAATGCAGCTTTCACATGCAGATGGCAAAGGGGTCCTTAGACTCAAATAGGATGAAGGAGGGGATTTACGACCTTTTCGAGAGTGATCACCACGAACATGCCAGCTACAGCACAGCAGCTGATAAGGCTGTATATTAAGGGAGTGAAGAAGAAGAATTCAAAATTTGATATTGACATATGTTGAAACCAAACGCAAGAGCACAAGAAACTGCACAACGGACACACAAGAACAGTCGGAAGGCATCGCGAAAAACAGAAATCGTTGAATCCCGCACAGGGCGGCAGTAGAGGCTGCTCAAAACATACGATACATTCACGCGTCTGCCTCCACACGCCTCCTTTGAAATCAAGATAGGATTCACACCACCCTAAATTCAAGTCAAAGAGCCAAAACGGAAGGCGCTCCAAATAAGGTCAGTTTTGACGGTTAGCTTTGGGGTTCTATTGTCATCAGTAGAGGACAACATGAAGAGGCCTCTTGCGTGCTGGCACGTTCAGATTTTTCTACTGGAGCTGAAATATCGAAGGTCGCAGCAGCCTTTGAAACTGTCCGAAATTTGCGCCGGAACCAAGCGGCATCCAACATCGGCCACAGCCGTGCTCGCCGCCACTGATCCCAAAATCCTGAACTGCGGGTTTACAGCAGTAGCTGATGCCACTATTTAGCTACTGCTGACACCTCCGTTTAGGGGTTCGCGGTCCGTGGCGGTGAGAGCACGGCTGTGACAAATATTGGATACCTCTTGGTTCTGGCTTGGATTTCGGACTGTTCTCAGAGGCTGCGACCTTCGATATTTCTGCTCCAGCAAGTAGCAAACCTGAACGTGCCAGCACGCACGACGACTCTTCATGTTGTCCTCTACTGATGACAGTAGAAACCCAGAGCTAACCCTAACGCCAACATCGTTTTCTTTCTTCGTATAGGATTCAAGTATGGAAAAGAGCCAGCATCAAAACCCACCCTCTCAACTACAGTACTGCTGTAGACACCAACAGCAGCTCTAAACTACAGCACACGGCCCAACTGCTCACTCACCCCGTACTGCAGAAGTACAAGTGCTCGATTCCGAGAAACGCCAGTGCGACCAAGGTCAACCCCACCATGGCACCCCACAGCAACCGCGTAACGGCTAGCGGCCACACCCTCGCCACCCCGACTGGGACGCTGTTTGTCATGTACCACAGCCCAAACACCGCGACAAAGAGGGCCATGTCCTCGGCTATCACGGCCGCTGCTCCTGACGAGGACCATGATCCGCCAACGACAACGTACTTGTGGATCTTGAGTGCGACCGTTGTGAATGCCACGAGGCTGATGGCTACCTGCAGCGGTTGATGGGGGCACGTCCACGACGAAAACACAACCTTAGGGTGCAGGACGGCGGGCATTGGTGCGTTGCACGGCACCATCGCGGCGTACTGCAACCTGGAACCGAGCCGATATCGCCAAAAAATGGTCCTGCAACACTGCCACATGCCAGCTTCCCCCGAGAACCAAAAAGAAGAACTGCCTGATTGGTTGAGCATACAGCAGTACCAGGAGACAGCAGCGCGAGGCAGATCCAATGCCCCGGTTTACACAGACGGAGATCCAATGCCCCGGTCTAACACGAACAATCTTACCGCTGCCCCAGCAGAGACTGAAATAGGCTTGGTGGACGCGCCTCCAGCTTTAGGAGCGTGCCCTTTCCCCGCCCCGTCTCCATCTAGCAGTCCCTCGGCGCTAGGAGAGCGCCCTCGGGCATGGATTCCTGGCACGTACCGCCTCATGTAGGCGGCGGGTGAGAGCCGCGAGAGGGAGTCTGAGTTGCGAAGGTCGGTCTCCAACGCAACCAGAGGCGGCGCAATTACAGCAATTACAGCAGCGGCACAAGCTGTGGGCAAAAATTACCGACGGGCATTCGGCGGGACTGTCTGTGTGGATATGCTCCTCGGCTCTCGCTCTTTCACATCTCCTCACATCTCTCTTCCCCTGTGCTTCTCTGCTTGTACTTCGGTTCTTGCAATCCGGAGGAAGCCCTATTTTGTTTGCCTGGGCATCCGTTATGTCTAGTTTATGCTTCAGATTCGTTTGTTCTGGTAAAGCCACGAAGTGGGACGACACACATTCTCGACAAATTTGAAAAAGGGCTGCAGGCGCACACATGCTCGCTTGGCAACACACAAACACTACACGGCACATAGCACACGGAGAAGGAGGGGCGTGTGGGCCATGGAAGCAACACGCCTGCGCGCTGCTGCTTCGGCTTGCTGCTGCTGTTCTTCCAGTTCGCGGCACAGCAGTGTAGCAAGATCAGCAACTAATCAGAGCTACAGCAGTAGTGGAAGAAATAGGCGGGCAACCTTGATGATCATGATCGCCAGACGAGCGAACCAACGCACACTCAGTAGTAGCTAGTGGCACTTACGTCATTCATTATTCATCACTCTCACTCTAAGTTCACTCCTGCTGCTGTTGTTGTATGTTGTGGTGTGGTGCGGAAGGACTGAATGTCTGGATGAGATCAGATCAGATGCCCAACTTTGCTACTTCGCCGTTGGCATTTTCGTGTACAGCAGTTCAACTGTTGCAAGGGTATGTTCTGTAGGGTCTGTAACTTTCTGTAGGGTATCCGAAGTTGTCACAGAACTCACAGAACTATCGGGTAGGTATTGGAAGTGTCACAGAACTCCACAGATACAATCGGGTTTGTGAGAAGGTCGTACAGAACCCACAGAACATTTCGGGTAGGTTCACAAATCTCTACAGACGTTTTCTGTATTGTACTGTCGTGTCACAGAACTCGCAGAAGTTTTCTGTAGGGTATTGAAAGTGCAACAGATCTCACAGAAATATCCGGTATTGTAACGCAAGTGCCACAGAACTCCACAGAAAAAATCGGGTTTGTGCCAAGGTCGTACAGAACTCACAGAACCTCGCGGGTAGGTTATCAAATGCTCACAGAAGTTTTCTGTAGGGTATTGGAGCGTCGCCGAAGTCACATTTTCTGTAGGGTATTGTAGCATCACAGACGTCACAGAAGTGTCCGTAGGGTTTTCAAGTGTGACAGAACTCACAGACGCTTTCTGTAGGGTATTGCAAGTGTGACATCACTCGTCTGTAACGTTCTGTAGGGTATTGCAAGTGTCACAGAACAGAAAATAGGGGGTATTTAAGCATGTTGCTCAAATGAGAGAATACCCCAGGTATATACCACCCCCCCCCGGTCTCTCTGCATCCGGTTGTTCGCCCTGGTAACTCCTCAAGGATGTGCTTGACGCGCCCAGAAGAGAGCGCCGGAAAAGGTGTGTCTTGGGCAATGAGCAACCCCGTGAGATCCCGCCAAGTTGTGCCAGATGAGAAAAAGCTGAAGTGCAAAAACTTTTCCACAACCATCTTCACAGCCAGGAGCTGACGGACTCTGCCAAAGGGAACGAAATAGAAACAGAAATACAATACAATGTACCGTATCGGCACAGCATTGCAAAGGGGAGAACGGGACAAGCGTGAGATACCAACATCAGTCAGTTGGTTACGTGGTTCGCGCAGGTAAGGTTTCCTCACGGAGTATTACTGCAGTACAGCAGTCACACATGCCTACATGTACACACACAACAAGCAGAGAAACCTGACGCACACACCTGTCCGTCCCAACACCCGAGTTCTTGCTTGCCGCGAAGTTTGCCGTGATGCTCTGCTTCGCTGCCTTTCTCTTCCCGTCCTTCACGACGCCACCCACCCCCTGCACTCCGTGCCCATTCTTGAGGTGCGAGTTGACGTTGCTGCGGTCGCCGCCTTTGCAGGGGATCATCTTGTTGTTCTTGCGGCGGCACAAGGAGTCGGTCATGCAGAAAAACTGGTGCTTGTCGCTGCTCGACGCCTCAATGTACACTCGTAGCGAATGCATGTACGACTTCTCGCGGGACCCTTTCCTCACAACCTTCACCACAGCCGCGTCCACGGCATGCGGCTCCCCGTTCTTGTTGTAGACGGCTGCGGGTGCGATTACGGGCACGCCTGCATCACTGCCTCCCGCGCCAACTATCTCTACCGCTCCCTCGCGTTCTGGTGGTGGTGGTGTTGCTGCTGCTGCTGCTGCTGCTGCTGCTGCTGCTGCCTCTGCCCGCGTTTTGACTCCTCCCGCAGCGATCGATGATCCGCTCGGAGGGTCCGCGGTGATGGTAGAGTTAGAGCTCATGTCCCTCTCCTCCACAGCGATACAGATGCGTCGTGGTTGTTCACAATGATGTGTATGTGTGTGGTGGATGTGTGTGGTGCATGCTCACCATGATGACTTGTGTGCGAGAACCACGTGATTTGTACTTTTTCTTTTTCTGTAAATTGACAAGGTGCGCTTCAAGTTTGGTTGGTGGGCCTGACTCAGAACATAGAGCGTACAGACGTTGCCCGGTAGGTAGGGTATTGACAGCGTCACAGATCGAACAGAAGTTTCCGGTAGGGTATTGGAAGTGTCACAGATCTCACAGAAGCGTCCGGTAGGGTATTGGAAGTGTCACAGATCTCACAGAAGCGTCCGGTAGGGTATTTGAAGTGTGACAGAACCTCACAGAACGTTTCTGTAGGGTATCGGAAGTGCCACAGAACTTACAGAATATATCCGGTATTGTATCGCCAGTGCCACAGAACTCAACAGAAAAAATCGGGTTTGTGCGAAGGTCGTACAGATCTCACAGAACGTAGCGGGTAGGTTAACAAATGTGTACAGAGGTTTTCTGTAGGGTATTGGAGCGTCACAGAACTCATCGTTTTCTGTAGGGTATTGGAAGTGCCACAGATCTCACAGAAGTATCCAGTAGGGTAGCGGAAGTACCACAGAACTCGTCTGTAACGTTCCGTAGGGTAAATACCCGGAAAAATACCGCCGGTACCTTCTGTGGGTACCCTACAGAACACACCCTTGAACTGTTGCACCGTATGTAGGGAGGAGATACTTGCACTTCGTATCACAAGCGTGGATCTCACAGCTCCACCGCCGCTTGTGCAGTTCCTCTCCTGGTTGCTACAGCTGGTGTGCCGCGAACTATCGTAGAGGAACAGCAAGAGCAGCAGCGCGCGGACTGCGTTGCTTCCATGTCCTGCACACTCCCCTCTTTCTCTGTGTGGCATGAGTAGACCAACAAGGACCACCAACTGGCGGTATTCTCGTTTGGTGTTTGGGATCTATCCTCTGTTCTACCCCGTCAGCCACGCCTGCCCACAAGCTGTTCAACAAGAGATATAGTCTAGGCCGCCTCACGCACAGACTATTCCCCCAAAATTATTACTGACAGACACGATCACGTCACATACCATCCACACGCACTAGAGCCACAGTCGACCTTTTGACTGATGTTGTACGTTGGGGTTAGAGTTTGGGATAGCCACGGTTTACTTTCAAATGCTTGCCATGAAAAATATATTTGTGTCGTGATTACAATAGGATTAAGCATTCTCCACTATCCGCGGTAGGTCGCACTGCTGTGTGGTTCGACATCCTTCGTGGACCTCTTAGGAGCTATACAACACCCTTCCTTGCGGAGAAGTGTGCGGTTTGCAAGATGTGTAGATTGATATATACCTTCATCGTCGGGCACCGCCAAATTCGGGAGATCTTGGTCTAGTTAATTGGCGCGACATTTCTCGCCCGAGAGATAACAGCGTCAAGCGTAGTTGTGTCAACCGGAGTATTCGGTCGAACCTTTGGGGGTCCCATCGTTAACATTTCGTCTTCTTCTTTTTTTGATCGGCGTCTTCCGTACCGGGTACTGTCGAGTGCACCAATGCACTCTCTCGGGGTCTCATCGTTTCAAACCATTGCGTCCCTCTCGGGATATTCGCTATTAGATTCGCCACTATCCAAAGGAGAGACCTACAGTTCTACAGGCCGACGGCGGAGAGCTCCGGGCACGGGGAGATCATGATTCGTAACCAGATGAACGAGAAAGCGACATTTTCTACCACAGTGAGCTCCTACGCGAAGGGGGTAGAGGCCAAACTTTCCCAGAGGCGCAAGGAGATGGACGAGAAGTGGGACGAAGTCGATAGGGGATGCGACATCCTGAAACAACACAAGATGGGCATCGGCATCGCAAAACCTGCAAGCTCAAACGAAAGCTTGGTTCAGTTGAACATTCGTGGTTCTCACCTTAATATTCGCCGGTCCGTCCTTGCATCAACGAAGAGATCATCCGCGGCTTGGAATTTGGCTGACCTCTTCGACAGCGTGTGGGATGAGCGAGTTCCACGGGACACCGATAGCCGCATCGTGCTGGATGAATCGCCCGTGTGCGTCAAGCGCCTGATGCACATGCTCCTCAACACCTCAGCGGGAACATCTGCAGATAGTCCGCGTGCCGGTGATGCTGTCCTGGCCGGGGATGAGCCATACCTGGCCTACCTATCTCGCGCACTGGGTCTGTCGGACCCCTTGTCTGAGTGGGGCATCGACGTAGTGGGAGGGAGCACCATACTAGAGCTTCATGGGCTCGGTCCACTGAGTGCCACGCTTCACCGTTGGTGCCCTGATAGGCCGGACAAGCTGGAGCTTGTGTACAGAGCATCTCGTGACGGCTGGAGGGCCGCCGATTTCCATGGTCGCTGTGGAGAGGACAGCCCCTCGACTATCACGCTGTTCCAGGTTGGGCAATGGCAGCAGTGCTAGCATCGCGGGGGGCTTTTCTAACATTCCCTGGACGGCCACTGTGCTCAGATCGGAACATTTACGTTCGAGGGGATCTTTCGTGTTTATGCTGAAAGACGGCAACGAGACGAGCACTGCCGACATCTTTCAACCGCAGAAGTGGGGCATCAAGGACGAATTCTCGAATTACGCCATAGTTCGCGGTTCGGATACTTTGCCAACGTTCGGGTTTTTCGACTTGGGAGCGGTGTTGGGCGAGGCGATCACTTTCACAGCAGGACTCAGTGGTCCAACACGGCGTGCTTACGACATCCCGGACGATAGCCCTTTTGTGTTCCTCAACGGAAAGGCTGTCGCTGAGATCGAAGTCTTTCGGGTATGTCCGCAGGGAGTGACAATTTCGCCCGCCAAGCGCGCGAGGACGGTCGAGAATGACACTGCGGCGGCAAAAAAGACGTATCCGTGCCCTCTTTCCTCGACCTCTCGGGAGGATGGGTACGACCAGAGAAAGTTTGGTGATGATATTGCCGGTGCGCTCATGGAAGAGAGAGTGGCGCTGCAGCAAGCCCAGGCTGAGCTCACTACGGCCACTCACAGCCTCAAAGTAGCCGGTAGCGCTTTGGCAGCGGTCTACGGCCCTGTGGTGGCTGCTGGTGAACAAGACGCCGTGATAGAGCTTAGCGTTCATGGGACTCGAATGACAACCCTCCGATCAACGCTGCAGGCTTGCCCAGACTCAGCTCTCACCGCTCGATTTGATCAGAGCAGATGGCCAGCTACGGGAAAAGATGTGGACGAGCACGGGTGGCGAATCATCGACTGCAAGCCTTCTGTTTTTTCCAGTGTTCTGGACGTGCCGGGCATGCGCAAACGGCAGTCATGGGCAGAAAGTAGCAAGACCGGCGGCGGCGACGTGGTTCGTGTCGTCATCGGTGCTGCTGACGGGGATTCCTTCGAGGTATTCTTGAACTAATACTTCCCGGGCTCTGAACGCTTCATCATGGACTTGGTGAATCCTTCGACGTCGTCAAGAGGGTCGACGGTGCCTCCCGCCTAAAGGGTCAATTGGGCGATAAAACTGGTACGGTGAAAATCGAAGTATGAGTGTCTTCCACAGTGGGCAAGACACGCCGGTTTGTCCAATTTTCGGATCTTGAATTGTCTCGTCGGAAACTGACATGTGTGTTAGGTTCTTAAATATTTGTTTTGGTCATGGATGGCTACAAGATAAGCCGGTGTTCCACCTGGGCATGTGTTCATTTTGCAGTGATTTTCATAATGGGGGATTATGGGTGCTTGAAACGTTACCCGCACGCGCTCCGTACATTTTGGCCGTAACGTCGTATTTCACGAAGAAGCTGGAAGAGTCTGTCATTTTGCGCCCCTTTCTAGGGTGGTCAGCTTTTGGTGGGAGATTGGAGCATTGGGGGGGTGGGGCGGAGGTGGTGTGCGCATCCGTATTTGTTCAACACGATCGGGTAGCCATGATCGCAGCGAGACAGTTTTTTATTGCTTCTGTGGCGCGAAAGGGTCGGCACACGGTCCATAAAATATACCATTTCCGTTCGCCTTCCGGTGGAAGATATCATTGTATTTGTTTGGTCGATCGCCTTTGGTCGAGTGGCGTTCGGGACAGCTGAACCTCGGTCTTTGAGTTGGATGGGTTTTACCGTGGTATGTATGTGTAGATGCTTGACATGTCTCACGTCAACTTGCCTGATTTTTCTGTCCTAGGGATGAACGTTCCTAGATTATGGCTCGTGTCCCATGTATAATGCGATTATTTCGCTACTGTAGGCCCAGTGCGGAGGTGTGTTGTTGTGGGGGTATCGGACATATTACAAATTTAGGGATACAGAGCTATACGTGGTTGCCTTGACGGTGCTGCTGTCTTCATAAAACCGCTCCGATGACTTGAGGCGGGGTGTTGACCCGACGTGGTCCATCTTGGCAGAAATTTAAGGCTACTGACTTGGTCACCTATCGCCGTCCTGGTCCTCAGGACATGATCTCGAAGGTTTCGCGATTCGATGCTCGTCTTGGAGAGGTGGATTAGGTCCGAGATATTTCCTGGCGAAACTCCTCCCCGTTACCTACATCGCGTAGACTGCGGTTCAGTACTGTTCGGACCCTGCTCTTGCTTTACATACGTTCCGCGTGCGGTTCGTCCCCTCTCTTTGTCGTGCAGGTGAAAGAACAACCACCACGCCTGAAAGATCGGATGCATCGCTGAACATAGACTATGTGTTGATAAGAGTGTCGAAAAAGTGATATGATACGACAAACAAACGAACGTGCGGGAAGATACCCCGGTGCATGTACGCCAAAACAACCCTTCTATACATTCAGGTGTCGTTTGATTGATTGTCCTGGAGCGTCGGTAACTGGTTGAAACCCAAGGTAACCTTCAACCACGGTGCGTGACACAGTCGTTACACCAATTCCATGAAGGGTGCCGCGGGGGGAGTGTTGTAGATCTCCTCTTTATTCAGCGAGCCTTGAAACGCCTGCATTGTTCGGCTCTCCAACCTCGAACTTCCGTACGAATCTACAACCGCAAAGCAGCGTCAGCGGAATCTGGGTGTGCGAAATGTAGCCGCTACAATACACGGCAATTTTTCGGTCGCCCGGGCGATTTTCAAAACGAGCCTTTTTGAATCGATGAGCTGGGTCTCCCACACTTTGTACAGCTTTCCCAAACCCATGGGTCATCCATGGGGGTTACAAATGGGCACTTTGTTGCGCATGGGCGGCCCATGGGTGGTCAATGAGAGCCCTTCAATCGAGCCAGTGTATTCCTAAACGATAGATATTCTGCTTTGAAACGGGCGCTATGGCGGCTAATAACCCTAACGCTAACTGTAACCCTAGCCCCAAGCCCACACGATACGTGCTAGGTTGGCGCTGTGGACAAAGTTCTAGGTTGATGTGAAGATGGCTAAGTTCTAGGTTGATATACCGGTGGCGAAGTTGGTTGAGGTGTCAACGGTGGGCATTTCATGGGCCGCCCACGGGCGGCCCATGGGTGACCCATGGGTGTCCCATGGGCGGTAAAACAAAACTGTCAGTAGTGTGGGAGATTGGGTGAGCCAAAACAGAAGTATTTCGGAACACACACATCTTCCTGGTGTTTGTGTTCGATATCTAGGCCTCGGATCATGCGTACGTGTAGTTCTATAAACATGAGCAAAGGTGCTTCAAGCGTTCGAAATTCGGGCTTCCGCACACCGTAGCTTGCAACATGCACGGGTTTGTAGCTCGCCGAATTCCACCAAAACAGCATCACTTCGAAACTCTCGGCCCGCAAATCTGCAGGTGTATTATAGCGTTGTACGCGTGCGGGTTTCCGCGGGTGCTTCTCCCGATTGGTAGATTCGTACAAGTCATGATTGTGATGAAAAATCTTGGCGGGCGTTTGCCTGAGACGTTTAAGAGGAGATCAATCTGCACAGCTCCCCCGTCCCTAGGAGACTTGATTTGGCATATTTAGGCTAGAGTTTCATGGCGTGACTAAGCAATAGCCCATATCAGGCCATACCCAACGATACACCTCAAGGGGTTGACGAACCACCACCCATACTGGAATAGTCAAACACACACACGGATCTCGGTAGTAGTGCAGACAAAGACGATGGTGATGACAATGAGGGAAGTTCATTTGGTAGCGACGAAGGAGGAGGGCACGGGAGAACAAGGGGACCACCAAAACAGCGATGGAGGATGGAACCATGGAGTGGAAGAGAGCAAGAGCTTCGAGCCAGATGACCTTCCCTACAATATACGACTCAGGACTGGAGAAGAACTGCAGAAAAAAGCTGTAAAAATGACGATGAGAGCGATGGTGGTGAAAGCAAGGAGCATGAAGGTGAAAGCACTTCAAAACAAACTCGAGCGCAAGGTAGCAGCCTTGGTAGAACGTGTAGTTTTATTCTGTCGTTGCCGTTCAGTCTTTATTCCGGAGAATAGCTAGGCCTCCCCAATGCGGCCGCCTCACGGGGTCCCAGTCCATGGCATTTAAAGTGTTTAGTGTTTTCAATCGCACTCAGGCTGACGTCCTTTCATGGGTCAGCCTGCCAGCGCGGTCGATGCTAGTGGTATGTAATAAAGACACACACGCGCGCGCGCGTTGGCATCTCCTCCCAGATTCCATCGCAACCGTCTTGGATGGTGGAAGAGGAATCCTAAATTACTTCTCGCACCGGATCGATTCACCACCAGCCCCCATTCACCCCCTACAGTAAGTCCTAGGCAAACCAGCTGGCGAAGCACGTGGCCCTTGCTATCTCGATGTACGTCGTAGTTGTCTGATGAAACTGGCGAAACCTGCCTGATTCACGCCATATGGGCTACCGGCCACTCAACCGTACCACTATGTAGAGGTTACAGGGTGGCGATAACAAAGCTTCATGCATTCGCCTTCACCCTATACTGGCCACTACGAGGAGCCTTGACCGTCTCAAAAGAAGCTCGAAACACCTTCTTCTGCAGCATTTAGAAGATCACATATGTCGACGAGACGTGATACTTTTCCGTACCCTGATACCCCCCATGTCGACATCCATCCCCGTCACACTCAGTCCGTCGCGGTTCTGTTCTGCCGGGTGTTGTCGAATTTTATGAATAGGCGTTCTCCACCACTTTCTCGGAACCTCAGACTCTCCATTAAGTCGCCCCTTCATTTTGCGCGCTTGCCTCAGGATACGGAAGACTCACCCAATAACTCAACTCCCATCCCCGCCGCCAGCATCGTTACGTCTTTGGTACCCCCTACGCCCCCCATCGGTACCTCGGGTTTCCTCGGCCGACCCCCTTTGCATTGGCTGTTAGGAGCTCCACATCCGCGCTCGAAATGATGATGCTACTATGCGGTACACCTACTCTAAGCTGTTGTGCTTGCTACATTGAACATCCACCGCTGTTGTGATGTAGAACACCATCATGTCTTGCAAACAGCTTGGAAAATTTCCCCGATGAATGTGTTGTGCGCGCCCTCAGCTTTCATAAATACGAAACGAATTTATCAACACGAATTTGGTCAAAATCGATTGACCATTTTCAGGTCCTGATGGGTCCACAGATACGCTCTCGCAATGGCTCTTTCGCGTTGTCCAACAGGAGCACCCGTTGCCTGCCGCCTTGCACGTTTCTGGCACATCAACCGTTCTCACAGGATTTCAAGCAGGCAGACTTTGAGGAGCTCCTTCTTGCGCTGTGATCGAGTGCGCCAACAACGATGAATCGCCATCACCCCAGCGAGCATGAGCATTTGTCGGCGGCGGCAAACACCCAGATTCGGGAGATGGAAGACCTTCTTGATCACAGGAAGAAAGAGATGAAGCAAGAGTGGGACCCCTTGATTCCGGTTGGGAAGTTCTCGAGTCCACAATGAGCGAGGTCGGGATGTCCAAGGTGTCATGTATCCAGCCGTCGTACGATTGAAGGGTAGTGGACTGGAGTCCAACATCCCCCGCTCTGTGCTCGAGAGAATACGCGAAGCATCACCATCAACTTGGACGCTAGGAGAGCTGTTCGAAGGGTGTGTGTGGGACAGGCGTCTTCCGCGTTCTGAAGATGGCCGTATTGTGCTGGATGAGTCTCCCACTTGCGGCAGGGAACGCCTCTGTGATGGTCCATCGAAGACTTCCGGACATGTCAGCTTGCCGGACTAAATGCAGCATTTTCAGTATGTCTCGAACGCTCTTGAGCTACATGTAGAGATCGGTATGAAGGTCGCTGGAGGAAGCAACATATTCGAACCCCATGAAGTGGAACAGCTGACTGCAACTCTTCAGGGATGGTGTCCAGGCGAGCCGGGGGGGGCTGGAGCTGCTCTACCGTGCATCGCGAGATGGCTGGTCTGGTGACGCGTTCCATGCCCGGTGCGGGGATGACAGTCCCTCGACGATCTCCTTGTTTCGGATAAAGGCAAAGGGCAACGGAGACAGCGGCAGCGTCGTTGGAAGATTCTCAAGCGTTCCATGGACCTCACATTGTCCTAAAATTCGTTCGTGTCGGATTGCCTCACCCGGATCTTTATCGTTCATGCTAGAGGACGGTAACGAAGGACCACACACCATTCAACCCGCGAAATGGTGTCCCAAGGAAGGGATTGTCGGTGACGTGAGTTGCGATCCACGCCATTGTCCGTGCTTTGGACCTCGGTTCGTGGAGTTGCTTGGGAATTGGGGCACCCGGAAGCTTTCGGTCAACAACGACACACGAGACATCCCGGCTGGACATCCTTTTCTCGCCCTCATCGGGAAGGCGATCGTACACCAGACAATCAGCAGCAGCACACGATACAAGTCGGGCGGCAGCGGGACGCGGGCCGCTAAGATGCAGACGTGGCGATATATACCCACGCTTGCCCTGCTGGTTGGTCTTTTTGGAGCTTGCGACCTCTCGCTCAAGACACAGCAGTCCTCGCCGGCGCCGGCAACGTGTGTGTCCAGCAAGCCAGAGGCCCCAGTGCTGTGTGCCTCGCCAGACCACGGTAACAGAGTCCGACTCGAGGACCTGAGCCCTTTCCTTGGCCCGGGACCCTTGCTGCCAGCATGTGTCGGTAGGGCCATGGCAAACATCGTGTGGTATTACACCAATGTGTTGTACTACTGGTTATCTGCAGACACCGGTTGAACAATGCATCCGGGGGCTTCTGGTGTATCTCTACCCAGTCATGTTTGCGGTATCGCAGGCGGCGCGAACGCCCACCCCTGCTCAGAACCCCTACAATCGGCAAGGAGGGATAGCACGCACAGCACACGCAGCGCGCCGCCAACCAGCGCCCACACCTGCGGCCGCGGAGGGGCCGACCGCAAGGCGTAGGCCAGGGCGTCCTCCGGGTACTAAGAACCAGAGAGGCTCCCAAAAGCCAGGACCTAATCATAGGACTGCCTCAAGACAGGAAGCCGCCCGCAGCACGCCAAGGATCTACACCATGTTCCCACGGGAATCACCCGCGCCTGGTCCTGCCAACACACGACCCCCAAGTACCCCCGCCCATCCCGCGATCCCGAACAGCAGGAGCAGTGGAAACGGTGGTGGTTCGGCGGCGCCCGGCAGCACACCTCAAAAAAGTTCAACTTCAAGCGGCAGCAGCAGTGGTGGTGGTAGTGGTAGCGGGAGCAGCTCTCCGAGTGTGCACCCGCAGCGCGCGTGGATCGACGAAGTCAAGAACAAGGTCAAGGCATGTAGGAAACACGAGAATGGGAAGGTAATGCGGATCACCCCTGAGTTTCCCTACAACGGAGGATGGGCGCACCCTCGTCTACCTTCGCTGCATAGAGGCGCAGGTGGGTCGCTCTTCCGTGCGGAAATTTCAGATTGTAGCTTGTGGACATGCAGTATAGTTTGTGGCGACTACTATTATTGCTGTTTCCGCCGGGTCACGGCGTAGATGGCAAACCTGACACGACGGGTGTTATTGTGTCTCGCGCTCATGCATGGGTACCGGGAAGAGAGCGAGTATGTTGATTTTTTGGAGCTGCATCATCCTGCTGTTCCTGAACCTTTTGCAGGTCTACCGCCCCTCGGGCCTTTTTATCTCAAGAAGGTTTTCGTCTGGGTCCCTGAGTACCTTTGGGACGAGATCGAGTACATCCCCTGCCCGCATTGCAATAAGCGTGCCCAGCCGGACGGGTGGAACACTGAGCCACGCCGAGTGTTTCTGGAGGACGACGTTTGCTACCTGATCGGATACAGGTGCGCCAACGGTGAACTGTTGTGGTCTTGATGTCTACTGCTGTAGGTAAAAGATGTTTCGGTCTCTCCCTGTCGCTAGTGGTAAGTTTTACGGGATGGGCGTTTTTGTATATTTTTGTTGACAAATTCCTACCTGGCTTTGTCGCTTGCCTGTTCGCAGGTACCTCTGCAAGGGGTGCACTGAGGCAAACAAAGGCAGGCCGGAAGATGAACGCACAACTCAGACGTTCAACGCTTGGGATGCTGGGGTTTTGGCCACAATGGATGATTATGTGTCGAAAGAATTCCCATTCGTTTTGACCAAAAAAGCGGCGATCAGCAAGAGCGTAGTTGACCGCTTAGCAGACGACCTCCTCGAGGGTACAGGTTTTGCGGCGGCTTCAAAATCGCTTGCGAATACGTATCATGCGAGGTACTTCAATCAACTCCGGTCGTACGTGTCGCTAGCCAATCGCTGTGTTTCTCGGCATAAGGGGATGTGGCCCAATGTTGATCTCGGCATGATCCCAAAGTTCTCCAGCATTGGAGATCCTTCGGGTTTTCACAGCAGCCCCCCCTCGGCTCACTACCTGGGAGACATCTGGCACAAGGGGTTCTACGAAACCCCAGTGGTGCAGGTATGTACAAGCAGGACAGGCAAGAAGAGTGAGGTCATTCTCTTGCAACACGACGTCGTTCTCTGACTGCCGGAGAGCATAGACAAAAAATGTGTACCGCAACCGTAGTCCTTGCTATGTGTAAACACGAGACCTTCACCCGGTTTGCTTGTTCGCTTTTTTGTTTCGTTTCCTCTGGAATATCAAATAACCAGGCCGACGGGTGCTCGTGGACGCGTGAAGAGTATCTGCAGCGTCGAGCTCAGCTCGTAGATGGTTGTTCACTAGCAGGAGATGCTTCCTTCAAGTACGCCAAGGTCATCCGGTTGTCGGCTGGTGCAGACGGGACCCGCGCACGGCCTGTCCATGGAATTTTCACCATCATGAACGAGTACGACCAGGTGTAGAAACCTTGGCCTTTGCGGTGAAAATCTGCTTGCTGGTACGCCTTAGTTTGTTTCCATATCGTACCATATGCAGTACGCACCTCTATCAACCTTGTCCACTCGTGGAATGTGCGAAAATGCACGCCCTCGCAAACATTTCCGTCTAGGTTGTATTTTCGAAGGCCATGACCACTGCATCTGTCCACGACCTCAAGAACGACCTGAAGATGATGTTCGTGAAACGCTTCCTCGGCCATGGTTTCAAGCTCCCGGTCATCTTCTATTCCGGTGCGTTTTTTTTTTTTCGGTTGCCTTGGGTAGCTGCCGTTTTCTCTTCCGAGCGTTTGTTCATGTTTTTCATGGAACTGTGCCGGGTAAGGCCGATGTTTAACCTCGCCCTCAATTTGACTTCTCTCACAGACGAATGCTGCGACGATAGACAACTGCTGCTTACGATGTTCAAGGAAATAGAGTTGGAGACTGGGGCGCGCTTGTACGACACAGCTGAAGAGGCGGGAGGGGGTTCTCCAGGGGTTGAAGTGTTGCCCGCGCTGGAGTTCCCGCCGGGCAAGCGCGGCGAGTGTGTCTTTGACTTCAGACCTAACTCTATCGCGCCGTCAGTCGTGGCCCTTATTGACGGCTGCCAGCTGCAGGGGAACGTTTTGGGTCTAGATTGTGAGTGGGAACCATCCTTGGGCGGCACCACACCTAACCCTGTCTCAACCGTTCAGCTTTCGCTTCCTGATGGCACGGCCTACTGCTTTCAACTTCAACGCGGAAACAAGAAAACGACTTCGTCGAACTTCCCGAAGGCCCTGCAAAACCTCTTGGAGAACCCTTCGATTGCAAAGGTACGCATCCACCGTTGCAGAGACTAAATTTCTACTCTTGAGAGTAACCGCCGGAGGAATTCGTGTCCTGATTTTCTTTGTGCTGACTCAGCTTTTCGTTCCTTCGCATCTGCAGGTCGGCGTCAACATCAATTCGGACGCGACGTATCTAGAGCGGGACTACGGGATCGAAGTCGCGAACACGGTGGACCTGCGAACGTACGCAAGACAGTGTTGGGTGGAGACCCCGAGTCGGTCGCTTGCGGGTATGGCGTCTTCTTTGCTCGGGAGACAATTACCCAAGGATCCGGTCATCCGCTTGTCTCGCTGGAGTTCTCCCCTCAGTGACGACCAGGTGACTTCTATCTTGTTTTGTGGCCCTTGTTCTTCTTTGTCAACTGCTTGATCGGTTGCGCCAATTTTTTCAACCTACTCATGTCATGCTTGGTTGACGCTTACTTTCTGCGACTTCATGACGCGGCCGTGGCAGGTGCAGTATGCCTGCCTGGATGCTTACGCGTCCGTTCTTGTTTACCAGGAGGTGGCGAAGTTCCAGGATCCTATGTTTTCCCCTCCTCCCGTGGAGCTGCAACCCGGAACAAAGATGCGTGGACACAGTTTACCGGAGGTACCGAATCCTTGCGTTGTTCAGTCCAAAAAGACGCCAACCGCTGAACCTCATACCTGGGTTGGCTTTCAACATGAATTTCACGTGATCTCGCGTTCTACTGTTGCTATGTGTGTGCGTGTGTTTTTTTTTTTTTTTCATGATGCCAGGTACGACTCTACAGCAACAACCATGCCAGCTGTGTTGGTGTTGGAGAAGTACAGGACGATGACACCGCTGCCGAAGCCTTGGCTGGCTGGTTCCCTGGCGCACGGAGGAAAGGGCGTCTAACGCAAGTCGTAGTCGGGTTGAGCGGGGTGTTCAAGCCTGCAGCGTACACCGCACACAAAGGTGCACCTCGTGCGGCGTCTGGTGTGGGCCGCGTGACGATGGATGAGGCGTACAAAGGTGACCGGCTTGTACTTTGGGATGTCGCCCATGTTCGTCTCGTGAGCGACTGGAAACCATCTCCTGCAGCAGCAGCACCTTCATCGAATGAGAACGCAAGTGAAGCTTACAACGACAACGCCCAGTTCTTCACGTCCCCGAGACCTCCGCACGTGGTACGCTTACAAGGTAAATGCCTCCCTCCCAGCTCCATTCGGTGAACATTGTGCTGAACACCCGCATGCCCCAGGTTTCAGGCAAGATTTTACTGACCCGCATTCGCACACGCAACATTTTTTCCCGCGTGTTCGCAGATGATGAAGACCCGGACGACGGCGATGAGGAGGAATATGATGGGCATGACTGCGGCGACCTTGGTAGTTCCGCCCGCGGCGATCACGGGCTCTGGGCAGGGGTCGAGGCCGGGGGCGGGGGGGGCGGAGCCGTCAACGGGACGGGCGGGGCCGGCAACGGGACGGGCGGAGCCGGCAGCGGGACGGGCGGAGCCGGCAGCGGGACAGGTGGAGCCGCCAGCGGCGGTGATGTCGACATGGATGACTGGGTGAGTGGTTCTCAACGTGTGGGTGGTAGCCTTTTCTTGTAGGTTGTTTTTTTCTTTGCGAAAAAATTCTCCTAATTCTATCCGGCATTCCAACATCGTTCTTCGGATGATGAATGTTACTGCTGTTCCATGTTTGTCAACTGTGTTCAGTTAGGTGACGAGCAGTGTGCGCTGCAGGTTCGCCTAGATATCTTCCACGCACTCCAGCGCATTTCAAGGCTGTGCAAGAAGAGTCATGGCGCCTTCAAGCCCTTCATGGCTCGACTGAAAGACGCTTGCTTCATTGTCAACCAGGATGACATCAAGGAGGTAAGTGCTGTTGAGGTCGTCGTCCTCGGTCTGATCAATACTTTTTCAAGGCTTAGACGTCGGCATGAACATTGTGTGTGCCTGGTTCGCCTGACATAGCTGACATCAATTCTCGTTCCAAACTGCAGGTAGAGCAGGCCCTTGGGTCCAAAGGGATGACACCAGAAGCCGTTGCTGAATATAAGGACAAGAGTTGGACCTATTTCTTACGGAATTGCCGGCGGCTGGTGCCGGAGCGGCAACGATTGCTCGAGCGCTTCAATTCGGTGATTAATCAGTTCTGCAACGTAGTCGATGCGAAATCCGGAGAAGTACTTATTCTGCCGAAGGTAATGCAGGCCGTCGACCAGCTCCGCAAGCACATCGAAAGTGACCGCCTAAGCGACCCTCACGGTGTGCCATTGTACTACACAACGGGGCAGAATGCAGCGGGGATCACGACTCGTCGCTGCGTCCGAGGCACCAACTGCACCGAGGTACCAGTCTTGTTCGCTGCGCGGTGTCCTTTTTATCTCAGGCTTTTCGTAGTAGCCCGTTCCTTGTTCAAATGCCTTCAGAACACATGGTCATAACCTCTGACGGTTGTGTTTAGTTTTCTTGGTGTACAGCGGTCGGCATTGGGTTTCGTGGTATGACTAACCTAGCTTCTTTCCCCGACTTCTTGGTGTACTTGCCGTGCAAGGGTTATCATCGCTACCTTCGCAGGCTGCTCTCATCGTACTGCGCATCTCCTGCACTGGCTCACTCCATTCTTCTCGAGTTCAACTTCCGTTGGAACATCAGGATGGCTGTGAAGAACCGCGGCCTACCAAGGGAGGTTGGGGAGTTCTTCGATCAATTCGAGATTGAGATCATTCAACGTGAGACCTCTAGCTGGTACCCAGACAACCCCCTGTTTCCTGAATGGATCTCTGCGCTTGACGCAGCAGACACTGGTAAGAAGAGCGGCCTTTCTCTGAGCCTGTGGGGGCCTGCTAGTGGTGGAGACGCGCCGAGCGATCTTGTTGGCGAGCAAGGGTTGGCCTCAAACGCCATACCCATGCCAAAGCTCACGCGTTCTGCGAAGAAGTATGCCGAAATGATGAATACAGGCATGCCGGTCGCGCCCGTCCACACTGGAGCAGAGAGACGAAAATTCGAGAGCGAGCTGAACAGTCAACTCTATGTGCCGGGAGACCCAATGGGGAGGACGCAGAACTACCAAAGAGTTAACTTTGATACTTGGGCAGTAGGGTGGAACCGGCATTGTGCCAGGATCGAGTCTGGTGCTGTGAAGTGGGAAGCAGTGTATCGTAAAACCTCGAATCAACTGCAGTCGTACTACCAATCTTTCATTGAGCGTGCTCACGCTAAAGTTACAATGCTGCCTTTGCGCTATGAGCATGCCGTGCTGCGTGCGCATCTACGGCAAGGTGAAGCGGGTTCGGCTTTTGGTGGTTCAGTCGGTGTCAGTGTCCCCCTTGCGGCTCCACGTTGTAGTGTGGCCATGTCAGGAGGAGGTGCTGCGGGTGGGGAACACTTGTTGGAAGAAGATTCAGAGATAGTGGATGTAGGTGACCACGAAGATGTCATTTGCGGTGGCGGGTATGACATTGGTGGGGGTGGGGTTGAGGTACAAGCCAAACCAAAGGGCAAGAAACGCCGCAACCCGCAGATTTGCCAAACATGCGGCCACCGCAGACAACAAGGCTCGTACAAGAGCGCGCACCCCCCCCCGCGGCGAGGCACCGGGGTGAGCCGGCAGCCTTGCAATGTGCCACAAGGGGAGTGTAGGCCGGAGAGTGAGAGAACAGGAAGGCTTAAGTTGGGACATAAGATGTGGTCTCTATGTCAGTGTGCGAAGTGCTGCTCAGTGGATGGTTGAGAAACAGACAGGGTGTTTTGTGTCGGCAGGGTTGCATCTACTGGATGTAGATCTATATAGTGAGTAAGTGTACAAACAAAGTGTGTGGCGGCAATTTCCGGGTTACTTGGGAGACAGTTAATCAAAGAGTTACGAGCACGTTTATTGAGGGAGGGAGGGAGGGAGGAAGAGAGACAAGGAATGCGCGGCGAACGGGGGAGGGGGGGGGGGGGGCGTTGTGGTACCCTTTATTTTTTTACTAAAAGTGAGTGCTTGGAAACCCTGATCAAAAAAAACGTGTTGTTCTGTTTCCCCCTGCCTGATCCACCTGTCTACTTTGGCCCCCCCATTCTAATGCCCAAGTCTTTGTAAATAACCCCCCAAAAAGTTCCTACCAAGTAAAAAGCCATGTACCTACGTGGAAGTACCATTCCAACCTCCCCTTCAAAAAGCAAGGAAAAAAAATCAAGTTTTGGTACGTGTAGGTACCCCGTGGGTTTTTTTTCCTTCCAAAAGTTTTTCGCGCTTCGCGCGAAATAATTTAATTATTTTTTTTAGACCCCTATGTATGGGAGGTGAGCCGTATATTCCACTCGTAACGCACATGTTCAAAAAAATACCGCAGTGCTTGATGTGTGTAGCGCCCCCCCCCAAAGTCTCATTATATACGTTGAGATCGTGAATTACGCGGTCAGCTTGCACTGGCTGGCTACATCTCGAATGACTGCTGTAAACGCATCGGGTGCACCACCTACACAACAAAAGGCGCACACAATTTCAAACCAACTAAGATTGAAGCACACGTACACTCACATGCATTTGTGCGTAGGATTGCCCGCCTGTATATTTTGCCATTAACCTGCATCTTAGCTTTGGCGGGGGTCGCCGGACTTCAACTGTCCTACATATGTAATTCTCCTGCGTGCGTGCGTGTACTTTGGTACTGGTGCGTAAATTTGTGATACATGCGTTCTGTTGCACAGCAGTAGTGTGTCGATACGACTCGTGTTTGAAACAGGTGGTGATGTTCTAACTCGTGCACGCGATTTGAACCCTTTGCTGCTTGCTCTTGAATGCATAGTTGGATGCTCTAGTTCTGGACCTCGTCGAAAAGGCTCGGCTGGCGAAGTACACTGTCACCGGCCACGTCATCCGATCGTTCGGCCGCTCTGCCAAAGCCACACTGTTGGGCTCGGCAAAGACGACTGATTCGGTGAGGAAGAGGCTCGAGGACTTCAAGGCTGGCGACAGGTGGGGCAAGAACTTCGTGAAGCGCAACGACCTCCACAGCCGAACACTTCATGGGACGGCCGGCAGCGTCAACCACGAGCTCATCAAAGAGGGCGTGGAGGAGGTCCGTGCCGCTTGCGAGAAGTACCCGGCGAGGAACATCTTCAACGTCGACGAGACCGGCATCCAGTGGAAGCTCATAGCGAGGACGACGTATCTCGCCGCGTTCGAGGATCGGAAGACAACGAGAGGTTGCAAGAACATGGAGTTCAAGGATCGAATATCTGCGATCATGTGCGCCAATGCCAGTGGCACTGCGAAAGTGCCAATGGCGATCATCGGCACGGCCAAGAATCCGCGCTGCTTCAGGCGCCGGAAAAGCCCTCTGAAGTACTTAACGCAAGCCAACGCGTGGTGTGATGGGCCGACCTTCAAGAAGTGGTGGCAGGAGGTCTTCCTACCCTTAATTCGGCGCTGGACCCACGAGCCTGTGCTGCTGCTCATGGACGGCTGCTCGTCGCACGGTGATCTGGTGGATCCTGTCGGGCAGGTGACGGTGGTGACGTACCCACCGAACTGCACCAGCGTACACCAACCCATGGACATGGGGATCATCGCGGCCACCAAGGTGATCTACAGGAGGGAGCTACTCGACGTCAAGGTGTCAACCATGCTCGTGGCTGATGCACTGCGCGCCGAGGCCAAGAAGCGTAAGATGGTGGCTGGGACCAAGGGCTTGGCGGAGGGAAATCACCCCCACGTGCTGGACGCGGCAGATCTTCTCAAGACCGTCTGGGACAGCATCACCCCCAGGACGATCGCCAGGTATTGCTTCAAAATAGTTCAAGTGCTGTCCGTTTTTTCCGTCTTCAAAAATAGAACCCGGTGTTGCATTTTTTTAGTTGTGTGCCTTCGCAGGGCTTGCTGCTATTATGTTCGTGACGCTGTAGAAAATACGAAATAATTTGACATCGCTCGACAACTCGTTCGCCGCAATGTATCCTCGTTGCTGGTGCCCGACGCTCACAATCTCTACTGCGTTTGTATCGCTGCTCTTCCCGCGTCGCGTCCCGTCCACCAGGTGCTTCGTGAAGGCCAAGACTCTCCCGGAAGAGATGGAGGCTGCGCTGACGACCGTGCACGGGAAACAGAGGCAAAGCAGCTCGGCGGGCCCTGCGGGAGGGCCAGTGCAGGGGCGTGCAGACAAGGAGCCGGTGGACCTTCTCGCGGAGACCCTCACCAGCATGAGCTCACGGGTGCATGAAGCACAGGAGCGGTCCTGCGGTGTTGACACGGAGTTGACAGAACTGTTGGCCACCCTGGGTATCACCGCCGGAGAGCCTGCCAATGCCGCCGCTGTGCGAGCGGCTGAAGTGTGGGCGACGGTGGAGGACCAGCCGGATGTGGTGGAAGCCATGCAGCAGGACGCGGTGGACGAGATGACGCAGCTGCTCGAGGGCACGCTTCTCGCGGAGGAGAGCTCGGACGACGAAGCGACGGAGGAACCCACGGCTCGTATGGCACCACCGCCGTACGCGGCAGTGTCGTCGCACTTCGGGGCTCTGTAAACGGCAGCAGAGGAAAGCGGCAACAATGACGCCGCTTTCCATCTGCAGAAGGCCAAGATGGCGATGATCGCAGCACATACTTCGAAACCAGCGAGGCAGACGGACATGAGGCAATTTTTGTAAACTCGATAGGCGCATGGGGGGGGGCGCGTAAGTTGAGTGGCTTTCCCGGGTCCGGTATTGTAGATCAGTTTCAACAGCTGTCACGGCAGAGTCTTCTCTGCCAATTTGGTCGGTCGGTCGCCCTTGATCGTATGCAGGAACACTCTTGTTTTTTCAACCATCGTGTGCCGTTGCTATTGCATGCAGAAGATATATATTTTTTTTTTGTGCCGTCGTTGTTGGACGGGTAAATATTAACATGTGCAACACATGTAGATCGTTGTTGGTTTTTGTGGCGCATCTACGTCCTCTCAAACTGAGCAGCATCAGCACGTAAGCAGCATATTTGTCGACCCTTCGTGAGCAATTGTTTTCATTCTATGGTGTCCTTGCCGTCCGTACTTTCACGTTTTCAATTTTCACGTGACACGCTGCTTTTCTGTCGTTTAGGTTGGTTTTGTGACTTGGACCACGACATATATGTTGACCAGTTACAGTAATGTACAGTAGGGTAGTCACCAAGAGGGAGGCACTTGGTAATTTTTGTTGTTATTACAGATTGGCGGGTAATAACATTTGGAAACGTGCAAACATCATTTGACACGCTGTGTCGTCATTCAGTACATACATACGTAGCAGTGCCATGTGGTGCACATCCAACGCGGCGCTGTGGCACGGTGAGTGAGTGATATACACCCCTGCTGGCTTTCAGACATGTTTGAACCGGCCCGCTTCCCGCATAGCCTTGAGTGCGCTGCACTATTCCTCAATAAGGCCGGTACCGGCCTTATTGAGGAATTCATAATCCTGTATAAGGCCTGTACCGGCCTTAAACAAGGGCCGTTTCCAGTAAGGCCGGGTGCCCTGTTTACGGCCGGTTTGTACCTTCCACACTATGCGGCCTTGAACAGGGACCTCTACTGTACATGCAAAAATAGTCTTGTGTTGAAGACGATGTCAGAGTGTACCAAAGCGACGTGAAGCTAGATGGATAACTGCAAAAAGCGGGGCGGGTCCTACATGGTTGTGCTTTGTCCCGAACAATATGTGCAATATTTATTGTGCTCATTGACGACAGTGTGGAACGTAGTTGACGCAGCGGGGAAGGAAGTGGCGTTAGGGAAGACTTCGGTGTCGGAAATGCTGTTTGCATTCGATTTTGTTGGCACAACCGATACCCCCGAGGGCCTTCGGCTGCAGATTGACGAAGCGAAGGATTGTAGCGTTAAGTGTATTCTACGATGTGTGCCTGCAGTGCCGGCCTGCTACTGAAGGAACAATTGGTAGAATTTCAACCTCGGATTTGGAGTACCGTATATGACACAAGATAACACACCCCCTTGGCCGATTTTCAAAGCTCGATTTCTCAACAGCAGGAAGAGTCACAGCGCCGAAAACGGCGGCGTTGGAACCGTCTCGTCGAGAGCTGTTCGAAAACGTATTGTTTCATTTATGCATCCTCTTCGTCGTGGAGTAATCGAGCTTTGAAAATCGGTCCAGGGGGGGGGGGGGGGGGGGG
>FN649759.1:773626-795980 GCA_000310025.1 Ectocarpus siliculosus | reverse complement strand
TCCATACCAGCAGGGTCACTAGAAGAGCTATCATAATCGGCGGTAGAAACAGCAGAAGTACCCCCCATCGCAGGAGAGGGCAGCGGCGCAAAAGCAACACACAGATACCCACATGACAACATGCGGCCAGTGATGAAAGCTTGATGAGCTGGCAATTTGAGCGGAGCCAACCAAATAGAAAAGGCATTCAAAATGTCCTTGTTCCACAACCACACGGACGTGGACGCCAGCACAAAAGAACCCGTATCGGCCGGAGACACTAACGTCTTCGACCAAAAAGTGCGCAAAGCAGCCAACCGCTCCGGCACGAGGCGAGAAGGTGTACGTTTAGTCACGCCCGTCGGTTTGAGAGGGAGGTGTTGCTCCAGCTCAACGGCTTTCAAAGATAAAAATGTCCAAAAAAATACAGTCACGTTTTCACGAAAAACAGACGGGAAGCGAAAGGCGTGGCGCACACCCAAATGATGTGCAGCAAGAGCTCGCCAACTTGCGGTGCGCGGAGTCAAATCCGACAGCACCACCGGATAATCAGCAGATGCCGGGCGATATGCGGGCACAAAAGCAGTCTCGGCAGTGGATGAGGGAAGCATGCTGTCATCTCGCGCACGACCGCACAAAGCAAGTAGCCGTGGCTGCCGTGAACAAGTTTGGTCTGCTACTGAAATGACCTCGTGCAACGAAGTCACAGAGAGAAGAGCGCGAGGAGGTTGACGAACATACGAGAAGTCTCCTGCTACACCTGAAACATCTCCAATGCGAGAATCCGTCGCTAGATCCCAGTCACGTGCGCTCGCGGCAAACGCATCGTAGGCGGGCATCCGATCCCTGAGTGCCCGGGGCACTCAAAACAAGCTCTCGTAGTTGGTGAGACCTAAAATTGCAAGCAACAAGCAATCAGAAAAAAGAGAAGACACCAAGCAACAACGGGAGCAGCGCCGCGTCCAACGCTAGCTTACCCGTAGACTTGCCAGACGACGCCAGATATAAAGGAGGTCCAGCTGTTGGAAGCAGCTAGGTCCTAGGGTAAAGAAAGAGGTACGGTCGCTTGATGCCTTGTCTCCACGATTGTGTAGAAATGAGATGTTGCTTGAATTGAGAGCGAGGAAGGTCTGATTGAGGAGGGGATCCTCCTAGCAACCAGGGGGCACGCAGATAGCTGAGTCCTGATGTGGTATGATCCCTGAGAGGTATACCTCACGGACATCCCACATCCTATACTAGACTAAGATGTACCCTATCTAGGCCCTACAGCAACACTCCTTAACATTGTTTCCATATCCTACCATATGCAGTACGCACCGCTATCAACCTTGTCCACTCGTGGATTGTGCGAAAATGCACGTCCTCGCAAACATTTCCGTCTAGGTTGTTTTTTCGAAGGCCATGACCACTGCATCTGTCCACGACCTCAAGAACGACCTGAAGATGATGTTCGTGAAACGCTTCCTCGGCCATGGTTTCAAGCTCCCGGTCATCTTTTCCGGTGCGTTTTTTTTTTTCGGTTGCCTTGGGTAGCTTCCGTTTTCTCTTCCGAGCGTTTGTTCATGTTTTTCATGGAACTGTGCCGGGTAAGGCCGATGTTTAACCTCGTCCTCAATTTAACTTCTCTCACAGACGAATGCTGCGACGATAGACAACTGCTGCTTACGATGTTCAAGGAAATAGAGTTGGAGACTGGGGCGCGCTTGTACGACACAGCTGAAGAGGCGGGAGGGGGCTCTCCAGGGGTTGAAGTGTTGCCCGCGCTGGAGTTCCCGCCGGGCAAGCGCGGCGAGTGTGTCTTTGACTTCAGACCTAACTCTATCGCGCCGTCAGTCGTGGCCCTTACTGACGGCTGCCAGCTGCAGGGGAACGTTTTGGGTCTAGATTGTGAGTGGGAACCATCCTTGGCCGGCACCACACCTAACCCTGTCTCAACCGTTCAGCTTTCGCTTCCTGATGGCACGGCCTACTGCTTTCAACTTCAACGCGGAAACAAGAAAACGACTTCGTCGAACTTCCCGAAGGCCCTGCAAAACCTCTTGGAGAACCCTTCGATTGCAAAGGTACGCATCCACCGTTGCAGAGACTAAATTTCTACTCTTGAGAGTAACCGCCGGAGGAATTCGTGTCCTGATTTTCGTTGTGCTGACTCAGCTTTTCGTTCCTTCGCATCTGCAGGTCGGCGTCAACATCAATTCGGACGCGACGTATCTAGAGCGGGACTACGGGATTGAAGTCGCGAACACGGTGGACCTGCGAACGTACGCAAGACAGTGTTGGGTGGAGACCCCGAGTCGTTCGCTTGCGGGTATGGCGTCTTCTTTGCTCGGGAGACAATTACCCAAGGATCCAGTCATCCGCTCGTCTCGCTGGAGTTCTCCCCTCAGTGACAACCAGGTGACTTCTATCTTGTTTTGTGGCCCTTGTTCTTCTTTGTCAACTGCTTGATCGGTTGCGCCAATTTTTTCAACCTACTCATGTCATGCTTGGTTGACGCTTACTTTCTGCGACTTCATGACGCGGCCGTGGCAGGTGCAGTATGCCTGCCTGGATGCTTACGTCCGTTCTTGTTTACCAGGAGGTGGCGAAGTTCCAGGATCCTATTTTTTCCCCTCCTCCCGTGGAGCTGCATCCCGGAACAAAGGTGCGTGGACACAGTTTACCGGAGGTACCGAATCCTTGCGTTGTTCAGTCCAAAAAGACGCCAACCGCTGAACCTCATACCTGGGTTGGCTTTCAACATGAATTTCACGTGATCTCGCGTTCTACTGTTGCTATGTGTGTGCGTGTGTTTCTTTTTTTTTTCCATGATACCAGGTACGACTCTACAGCAACAACCATGCCAGCTGTGTTGGTGTTGGAGAAGTACAGGACGATGACACCGCTGCCGAAGCCTTGGCTGGCTGGTTCCCTGGCGCACGGAGGAAAGGGCGTCTAACGCAAGTCGTAGTCGGGTTGAGCGGGGTGTTCAAGCCTGCAGCGTACACCGCACACAAAGGTACACCTAGTGCGGCGTCTGGTGTGGGCCGCGTGACGATGGATGAGGCGTACAAAGGTGACCGGCTTGTACTTTGGGATGTCGCCCATGTTCGTCTCGTGAGCGACTGGAAACCATCTCCTGCAGCAGCAGCACCTTCATCGAATGAGAACGCAAGTGAAGCTTACAACGACAACGCCCAGTTCTTCACGTCCCCGAGACCTCCGCACGTGGTACGCTTACAAGGTAAATGCCTCCCTCCCACCTCCATTCGGTGAACATCGTGCTGAACACCCGCATGCCCCAGGTTTCAGGCAAGATTTTACTGACCCGCATTCGCACACGCAACATTTTTTCCCGCGTGTTCGCAGATGATGAAGACCCGGACGACGGCGATGAGGAGGAATATGATGGGCATGACTGCGGCGACCTTGGTAGTTCCGCCCGCGGCGATCACGGGTTCTGGGCAGGGGTCGAGGCCGGGGGCGGGGGGGGCGGAGCCGTCAACGGGACGGGCGGGGCCGGCAACGGGACGGGCGGAGCCGGCAGCGGGACGGGCGGAGTCGGCAGCGGGACGGGTGGAGCCGGCAGCGGCGGTGATGTCGACATGGATGACTGGGTGAGTGGTTCTCAACGCGTGGGTGGTAGCCTTTTCTTGTAGGTTGTTTTTTTCTTTGCGAAAAAATTCTCCTAATTCTATCCGGCATTCCAACATCGTTCTTCGGATGATGAATGTTTGCTGCTGTTGAATGTTTGTCAACTGTGTTCAGTTAGGTGACGAGCAGTGTGCGCTGCAGGTTCGCCTAGATATCTTCCACGCACTCCAGCGCATTTCAAGGCTGTGCAAGAAGAGTCATGGCGCCTTCAAGCCCTTCATGGCTCGACTGAGAGACGCTTGCTTCATTGTCAACCAGGATGACATCAAGGAGGTAAGTGCTGTTGAGGTCGTCGTCCTCGGTCTGATCAATACTTTTTCAAGGCTTAGACGTCGGCATGAACATTGTGTGTGCCTGGTTCGCCTGACATAGCCGACATCAATTCTCGTTCCAAACTGCAGGTAGAGCAGGCCCTTGGGTCCAAAGGGATGACACCAGAAGCCGTTGCTGAATATAAGGACAAGAATTGGACCTATTTCTTACGGAATTGCCGGCGGCTGGTGCCGGAGCGGCAACGATTGCTCGAGCGCTTCAATTCGGTGATTAATCAGTTCTGCAACGTAGTCGATGCGAAATCCGGAGAAGTACTTATTCGGCCGAAGGCAATGCAGGCCGTCGACCAGCTCCGCAAGCACATCGAAAGTGACTGCCTAAGCGACCCTCACGGTGTGCCATTGTACTACACAACGGGGCAGAATGCAGCGGGGATCACGACTCGTCGCTGCGTCCGAGGCACCAACTACACCGAGGTACCAGTCTTGTTCGCTGCGCGGTGTCCTTTTTATCTCAGGCTTTTCGTAGTAGCCCGTTCCTTGTTCAAATGCCTTCAGAACACATGGTCATAACCTCTAACGGTTGTGTTTAGTTTTCTTGGTGTACAGCGGTCGGCATTGGGTTTCGTGGTATGACTAACCTAGCTTCTTTCCCCGACTTCTTGGTGTACTTGCCGTGCAAGGGTTATCATCGCTACCTTCGCAGGCTGCTCTCATCGTACTGCGCATCTCCTGCACTGGCTCACTCCATTCTTCTCGAGTTCAACTACCGTTGGAACATCAGGATGGCTGTGAAGAACCGCGGCCTACCAAGGGAGGTTGGGGAGTTCTTCGATCAATTCGAGATTGAGATCATTCAACGTGAGACCTCTAGCTGGTACCCAGACAACCCCCTGTTTCCTGAATGGATCTCTGCGCTTGACGCAGCAGACACTGGTGAGAAGAGCGGCCTTTCTCAGAGCCTGTAGGGGCCTGCTAGTGGTGGAGACGCGCCGAGCGATCTTGTTGGCGAGCAAGGGTTGGCCTCAAACGCCATACCCATGCCAAAGCTCACGCGTTCTGCGAAGAAGTATGCCGAAATGATGAATACAGGCATGCCGGTCACGCCCGTCCACACTGGAGCAGAGAGACGAAAATTCGAGAGCGAGCTGAACAGTCAACTCTATGTGCCGGGAGACCCAATGGGGAGGACGCAGAACTACCAAAGAGTTAACTTTGATACTTGGGCAGTAGGGTGGAACCGGCATTGTGCCAGGATCGAGTCTGGTGCTGTGGAGTGGGAAGCAGTGTATCGTAAAACCTCGAATCAACTGCAGTCGTACTACCAATCTTTCATTGAGCTTGCTCACGCTAAAGTTACAATGCTGCCTTTGCGCTATGAGCATGCCGTGCTGCGTGCGCATCTACGGCAAGGTGAAGCGGGTTCGGCTTTTGGTGGTTCAGTCGGTGTCAGTGTCCCCCTTGCGGCTCCACGTAGTGTGGCCATGTCAGGAGGAGGTGCTGCGGGTGGGGAACACTTGTTGGAAGAAGATTCAGAGATAGTGGATGTAGGTGACCACGAAGATGTCATTTGCGGTGGCGGGTATGACATTTGGTGGGGGTGGGGTTGAGGTACAAGCCAAACCAAAGGGCAAGAAACGCCGCAACCCGCAGATTTGCCAAACGTGCGGCCACCGCAGACAACAAGGCTCGTACAAGAGCGCGCACCCCCCCCCGCGGCGAGGCACCGGGGTGAGCCGGCAGCCTTGCAATGTGCCACCAGGGGAGTGTAGGCCGGAGAGTGAGAGAACAGGAAGGCTTAAGTTGGGACATAAGATGTGGTCTCTATGTGAGTGTGCGAAGTGCTGCTCAGCGGATGGTTGAGAAACAGACAGGGTGTTTTGTGTCGGCAGGGTTGCATCTACTGGATGTAGACCTATATGGTGAGTAAGTGTACAAAGAAAGTGTGTGGCGGCAATTTCCGGGTTACTTGGGAGACAGTTAATCAAAGAGTTACGAGCACGTTTATTGAGGGAGGGAGGGATGGAGGAAGAGAGGCAAGGAATGCGCGGCGAACGGGGGAGGGGGGTGTACTCATAGTCGTGCATGCCGTAGTCGTTTGACCATTGACCTCGCATCCCTACAAAGCCTTTTACGGAGCACGCCGGGTTCTCACCGGACCAGGCTCTCACATCACCAAGCGCGAAGCGCCGTGAGGTATTTGGCGAGTCGCATGAAGGGTGAGCTGCATCCTGCTAAGGGTGTTCGGCATCTTGTGCTTACTTCCTTGCGTACGGATGACAGCTACGTATGACTTAATTTATTTTCTGGTGCTTTCACTTCCAGAGACAGTTGTAAGCACTGTGTAACTGCCTCGAGGAAGCTTGACCATTTTAACACAACGTGGTGCGATCATCCCCCGTTGCGCGGAGCGAGGTTTCTCGACCCCGCACAACATGATCTACTCGACCACCATTATGGTTACCGCCAAAAAAAAACCAGAGGTGAAAAAAAAAGACGGTAACCTGGTTGCCGAGTTCACGAAGGGAATTGGCTTGTTTTACAACGTCGTTGCCAATCGACGAAAACCCAATCCCGATGGCAAACACCGAGTGGGGGGCTTGTTTTACAACGTCGTTGCCAATCGACGAAAACCCAAACCCCGATGGCAAACACCGGGGGGGGTGGTCCAGGGGGTGTGTTATCTTGTGTCATATACGGTATATACGACAATGGTTCGTACGAAGTTGAGCTCATCTGACGGATGACAGAATGCAATCGAGAAACAAGAAATTGCGCAATACCGACCTCCCGATGATTGAAACATGTCGATTTGGGGTTGGACCTTGGCAGAAAGAACGACCTCTGACCATTGCCCTGGTCGGCAGCGATGACTACCTCGACCTCGATGAAGAAGTCATCGATGCAGCATCCGAACGCGTACAGTATCACTAACAATGTTCGGGAGTCCCGTTCAGCGAAATAGCTAGAGTGGACAGCACGTTGGTGAAACGTTAAGTGTTCGTGAGGTGCGGTTTGGGGTCGTTGCTGAGCAGATCACCATATGGCTGCGCCGAAACCAACCACATGTTGGGTTAAGACGAGCATGAAGTACGCGTGCCTACATTGCAGGCGAGGCGAACGCCGCCGTAGGAAAATGGGCGCTGATCGATCCGATAAATATTTGCGACACGCCGGCAGGCTAGCAGGGTGTGGATTCCCGACGTCTCTGCAGCGACCAGAGATGAGGATGACGCACACGAGTTGTTCGGGACCCGTCGACGGCTGAATTTCGATGCGAGTGGAATGTCCGTTGTCCACCTCAGACATGGCTTAGTATTCCAACAGTACAGTCGGAGTACATGCACCCGCAACAGTACAAAATACACGTTTGATGTTCAAAGGAGTCACCATACATTGGTGGCTTGCAGATGCTAGTACATAATCTCTGCTATAATGGTATTGAGGACATCAGAAATACCGCTCTCATCCCCTCGGCACAATCGTGTTGAGCCAAACCCCGAACAGATGTTTCTTACGAGCGGGCCGGCACGGCATATCGAGTGGGGGGGGGTTGCAAGAAATGCAAACTTGTTGACCGGGGGGGCTCGAAAATAGGCGTCTGAGACAAGGGACGAAGTGACCACAGAGGGAAAGGGGACGATGGAATCATCGGCAATTGCCACGCTATCGGGGTATCTCTCTTCGACGGTGAGGTGTGGCGTTTTCTGGAGCAAGAAATTGAGTCAACGAGATTCTTCGGCTTGTTTCGAGCAGGATCGTTTGAGTATCCGGAGATCTCAATATGAACCCGATCACCTCTTGGCTTGGACTTCATCTATTTTGGATTTACTCTCCAAGTTTCGCTGCCAAGCGCACAACTCGACTTCGAGGCTCTTTGGGCGTTCTGCGCGGAACAGGATGTTGACAGAGACGTGAACACCGCCGTGGAGACAAAACTCCTGGACATACCGCATGTTCGCAAAAAATGCCACGCGTCACCTTGGACTGAGAAGCCTTTGCCAAATGAAATCACCCCACACCGTGCTGCGGCGAATCTGTCATGGTTCAGCACCAATAGGTTCAAACGTCTCAGCCAACAACACACATATCCGGCAAACTCTCACCCGTGGAGGAAACGATTGCCATCTTCGCGCTGTCCTTGCTCGAGACGGCAGAAAAAACCGTATTTTCCATTTCCATCCCCGCGACAATACATAGGTTGACCTTCCTGTTGATCCGACCACACGGAACACGAATGAACAAACTGCTGATTATGCCTACATCCCGGTGTGTCGCCCCGTTCAAGGCACACGAAATATCAAGAAATAAATGAGGGCGATTATTGTCCGCCTTCCTTGACGAAATTACCAACCGTATGACATACTGTTCTTGCGACACTCCAAGAGGCCGATGATACAACGCCACCTGGCAGGACGCCGCCGCGATTTGCCTTCCCACTACAATAGAGTGTGAATTGTGTGAAACTTTGCCCCATGTTTGCGGTGTCCGGTGGCGTGTACTTCGTCAACTCGCACGATGTTCCACTTGTTTGTTCCCTCTTCGTTCGAAGCTTTCGGCTGAACCACCGACGCTTCGACGTGCTTCAGAATCCAGAGGAGGAGCATCCCATCGCTCTGGATGTCTGGCTTACGTCCCTTATGTAGCCCCAGTAGTATCGTGACCAGTACGGAATATCTCGCCCTCGGTTGTATTTTCATAGAGTATCCACATGGGAAGAGCGTCCTGGTCCAGGTTGTGTACAGCATTAATTTCCCGTCAAAATCCATTCATGCGGTTATACAGTACAATAGGTTGGCGGCCTTGGGAGTGGACATCTGGCATGTTCCGCCTCATGTATGTGGAGAGTTTGACAAGAGAGAAGGGGAGAGGAGAGCCCGAAACTGCGTAGGAGACGGGGGGAGCACTCGAGCACTCGAGCACTCGAGACGCGAGACACAGAAAAGCGGGCCAATTGCACACGGTTCGGAGGAATACCTACCGGGCCTTGGCGGGACCGTGGCCTTACTCTCGTATGCATACAACGTAGACCCCTACACAGCAAAATCAATCGCGATGGGCATGTGTAATGGATTCTCTCATCTCTCTTCCTTCCTACAGAGTCTTGATTAATGAGCCAGACGCACCTGAAAATGTACCGCCTCTGGCGGCCACCAGCAACCTTCCCGCACACAGTCACATTGTTCTGTCCGGGACTGGCTTCGCAAGGCCTTCTATGCGCACGATCATCTGTTCTATCACTCGTTCTACCCCGGACAAAGCACCAGGTGACGGTAGTAGTACTAAGCTGTGGTTTAAGTATTTCGTATGGTGTTAGCGCGAATCGAATCCAGGTGTTCGTATGCACGCGGCATTGGACGCCATTGATTCTCTCAGTCGAAACTGGCCCCCATCCGATAGGAAAGCGGCAGTGGAAATGACGGGCGTACAGCAGCATAACTATGTAGAGGGGGTGCCTGTTGTTTATGGCTGGAACGTCCATTATCCAAACTACAAGCTCAATGGTGAGCGCTCGAAAATGCTGCTGCCGGCACATGTATCTAGACCATGTTCGTTCGTGATTACTTCCTTTCTCGGTCAAATTGTGAGCTGTTGAATAAAGCGATTTCCTCTCGTTGAGAAAGTTGTAGCAGGCTGTCGGCGTCAAAGTCTTCAGAAGATGATGTTGTGAGTCCGCAAACGAAGAGAGAGCAGCTATGAATATATAACATTTTTGCTGGTTCGGTGTGATGACCAGTATTCTGACCTTGTTCACACGTAAGACGACTTTGTCGTGTACTCCAAAATCCTGGCGAGAAGTTCTCCAGGGCAATCGGAGCCTTGAAGTTGACAATTTTAGAAGAGCGTAATGTGTAGATTCGTTCGAAAGAACACCGCCGAGATCTTCAACATGTGAAACTCTGGGCCCGTGCCTGATTCAGGTTGGCGTTTCCAGTAGAAGGTCGTCCTGGGGAGACCGAGCCCTAGTCCCTCGACGCTCTCTCACGCAAAGTCTCCGAGATCATGCTACATGTTTTCTGTCCACGACGCCGGCTATTTCGCATCAACGGAGTAAGAACGGATATGCCCCTGAAAAATAAGCAGCCAACGAGAGCGACGTCGGCGACGGTGGTGTCATCACTAGCAGCAACGGTGGGCACGTCGGATGGTCAATTTGGTCAGCACTCTTCTGCTAGATTTTCGACTCTAGCATGAACCTGCCGAGTTCTGGTTCTGTCTCACTCTACAGTACAGCCTAGAATGTCCGAAACCGGAGACACACTTCCCTGCAGCCCTTCCCGTGGTTCACGGGTTCTGGTATGTCTAAAGATTCCGTCTACATTTTCGTGAAACACAGACAGAAACTCGGGATCAATTATACCCCGCTGCGGCAAGATTTTGAACCCGTACCTGCCATTCCTGCGTCATATGCTGTCGACGGTATTGCTTGACAACGTGTTTAGTGGTCATCAGTCGTGGGGATTTGGGCCATCACCATTGATATCTAGCCAGTCGCCTTGGAATGTCGGAAACAAAATGAAGTCCCACTCGCTAGGCCCTGGAATTCAACTCTCGGTGAGTTGGGTATTTTCCGATATTCTTACGATGCCCAGGAGATGAACGCCGTTTTCATGCATTCTTTGGCGGGGGAGGCAATTGTTTCCGAGGGGGAGATGGATTCATGTCCCCCACCTCTCCTAGAACTAACTCCCACGCTGTACGTCAATGCCTAACACCTCAACGAATTCGTGGTCAGCTGCATCAATAGCTTTTCCCCAACGCGGAGGTGCGCAACGCTGTTAGACCCCCACCCGTCTAAATCATCACCCCTAGACCTTGGTGGTTCTCTCCGGTCCCAACACCAACTTTCACGCCTTCCACCTCCAGCTGATGAATGGGGGTGTGCCATGCTTTCCCCGATCACCAGCTTTCCAGATATCGTCCTGTGAGCTTCCCATAGCCGCTATCCTCGTTGTCCTCCCGTACTAACTCCAAGCACAGGGCGAATCAGAATTTCAATATTCGCACCAACCCCCGGCCCTTTTATCCCCGATCTGTTCATACTCCCCTGTCTCAACAGTGAAACGTATTCTGCAGGTTTCATCCCGCACTTGTCGAAGCTACTTGGCCTTGGCCGCGACTATGTCTCCCGCCCGGGTGAAAACACACCGCTTGAATTTCTCAACCCTGATGGAATTGTGTCATGGCTTTCTTATCCCCTCCGTTTACTCTGTTCCCAATTGAAACACTCGATCGAGGTTTCTACAAAGGTGGTTCAGGACAAACGACCAAACTCGCCTCTCCACCCAACATCCACCGGTCCTCGTAGTCGTGACTGCCTCAACCTCACCCCAAACAGCTTCTTCAACGCCGCGTACGAGAATAATTTTACAACACTGAGGCCCAAATTCAACCTAACGTCACGCCCGGTTTTGACACGGACCGCCCCCACGCCTAGCCTTTCGTTTGCCGACGCTTGCCACGTATTTGTATTTTTGGGTCACTTCGTCGACACGCCTGCCCAATATTACGCACATCCCACTTCCCTCAAACTCCCACCTTCGGCCCCAACATCGTCACGGGCTGCATATCCCCACCGTCCGATCCTGATATCGTTGTACCCCTGTAGTATCAGTCGACCCAGTGGAGACTGTTGGGATCTCCGTCCCAGCGCTCTAATGCTGAAACAAACTGCTGGTGCTGCCACCCTTGCTGTTGTTGTTTCTGCATGGAACCTCAACCGCTGTTTCGATGCCAAGCATCAGTGTGGGTTGCTGAAACGTTTCTGGAAGCATGGTGGAAAAACAACACCGAGGGTTTGTTGTGTTTTGGCCTCTCCGTGCTCACATGTAGGAATCGAACTTATTCCCTTTTTCTGCAGGTCTACAGCCTACTGTGCAAGCAAAGCGTGGTTGTCCTCTTCCGTCGGTAATTGATCTAATGTCTCAATAATCATGTTTTTCGATCATGCCGCCCTTTCGACACGGCTATCTCGGACTGTCCAACAGCAGCACCCGTCATGGTCCACCGCCTTGCACGTTCCGCTACGAGATTCTCACAGGATTTCGAGGAGGAGACGTTTCGGATTGTTCCGCCTGGCCTGTGATCCAGTGCGCCAACATCGATGACTCGCCACCATCCCAATGAACATGAGCGCTTTTCGACGGCAACAAAGGCACACGCTCAGGAACTGGAAGAGCTTCTTGACCACCGGACGAAAGAGATGAAGAAAGAGTGGGACAAGCTGGATTCCGGTTGGGAAGCCCTCGAGTCCAAAATGAACGAGACCGGAATGTCCATGGTGTCATCTATCCAGCCAAGCATCGTGAGATTGAACGTTGGTGGGCTGGACGTGAACATTGCTCGGTCTGTACTCAGGAAGGCAGGTGAATCATCGTCATCAACTTGGACGCTGGGAGATCTGTTCGAAGGGTGTGTGTGGGACAAGCGTCTTCCGCGTTGTGAAGATGGCCGTATTGTGCTGGATGAGTCTCCTGTTTGCGTTGAGGAACTTCTCTGTGATGCATCATCAAAGAGGCCCGGAAACAGCAACTTTCCCGACGACGAGAAGCCGTATATTGGTGGTGTAGCCAGTGCTCTTGGGCTGGATCTCGGTATGACAGTCCCTGGAGGAAGCACTACACTGCCGCACGATGAAGCCGAGCGACTTACAGCCACTATTTTGGGGTGGTGCCCCGGTAGGCCAGAGGGGCTGGAGCTGCTCTACCGTGCATCCCGGGATGGCTGGTCTGGAGATGCGCTTCACGCCCGGTGCGGCGATGACAGCCCCTCTACGATCTCCTTGTTTCGTGTGAAGACTCAAGACGCTAACACCAGCGACAGCATTGTCGGGGGGTTCTCCAGCGTTCCATGGACCGCATTGCCGCCAGAGAATCGCGGTTTGGACTCGTTCCTTTTCATCCTCAAGGACGGCATCGAAGAATCACACAACTTTCAACCCGCTATATGGGGTCTAAGAATACGAAATCCTAAACCTAGTGGAGCGTATGACATGGAAAAGTTTGGCCTGATATTTGGTCGTGGCCGCATTTTTGATTTGTCTGTCGTCTGGACCAACCAGACCCTTGTCGCCGGCAACCAGGTATACGCCGTCCCGCCTGGATTTCAGTTTATCCGCTTAGGCGGGAGGGCGATCGCCGATGTCGAGGTGTTTCGGGTGCGCCAAACCATGGGGACGTTACCTACTACCCCGCCGACCGTCACCGGTCTCATCGACTGTGCAGCGTATTTTGAAGCTAGTGCTATGTCGGCAGAGGAGCACGAGAACGATGTGTACAGGTTCGGTACGTCCATCGCGGGGTCGCTGAAAGACGAACGGGCAGCACTGCACACGGCTCAACGTGAGCTTGTCCAAGCGAATACCATGGCGGCAGCTTCCCTCAAAGCCTTGGCAGCGGTGTACGGCCCTCACACGGCTGCCGGTGTCAAAGATCCCATCGTCGAACTCAGTGTTCGTGGGTCTAGAACGACCGAGAGGATGACAACTCTGCTTTCAACTCTCCAAGCATGCCCTGAATCGGCCCTGGCTGCTAGATTCGACGAGGCCAAATGGCCCGTCACCGAGAAAGACAAAGACGCGCACGGGCGCCGCGTGATGAAAGACTGCAGTCCTTCGGTATTCTCAAAGGTTCTTGATGTGTTGAGGATGAAGAAGCGTGAGGCCTGGGCTGGTGACGATGGCAAGATGGGGGCGGCGGTCCTCGTTGCCATCAAGGACGCTGATCGCGCGCCCTTCGAGGAGTTCGTCAATATGTACTTTCCGGGCTGCGAGAGCTTTATCATGGACAGCGTGAAGTTCTTGGATGGGCCAAACGGGCCCTGACCAGCGAATACGGAACCGCCCGTTCAGCAGGTGAGCGTTGTCCTACCGAGTTTGTAGATAAACAGTTGCACGCCGTACATGTATTGGGGCGTTTACATGTGTCATTTACTCCACCGTTGGAAGTCCACCAAATACAGATGCACCAAGCGCCTCCCTTGCCCCCACTGGGCTACCCGCATGTTTCCTACTATTCGATTGCTCACCTCTCCAAGGTTTCCCCGCCCCAACCTGCCGGCCATTCGTCTCTCTGTCGAACCAACGCCGCAGGTATATAACGAGTTCTTTCCTGCCCGGGATACTGAAGACATTTTTTACGTCAATGCTATAACAAATTCTGTAGGGGTAGTCGTGTGCCTTGGGAATGTCTCTTTTGTGATTTAGCGTGAGGTACCATAGAATTGCTTGCGCAATCATCGAAATATTTGACCGAAATTCGTAGTATATGACCGAAATGCAATGTAATTCTTACGCGGTACCGTTCTCGCTAACGGGGCATTGTGCACCAGTATTCTTTGTTGTGTGATAGGGAATGGAAGGATGGAGAGGAAGGCTGCAAATAGGGAGGAGGGGGATATTGTGATAGATGTTTGGAAGACGATCGATGCGTTTCGCCGAACGCTCAACGAGAAACGAGGGTCTGGTCCGCACGTTAGGCCCTTCCCTCGTAGGTGGTGTTTTTCGATATTTTCATACGCTTAACTTTTCTTCCACTTTATTTTCAGCCTAAAAACCAAAATCGAACAAGAAAATACGAGGCACTCGCCTGCGGGGGAAGGGCTTTCCGGACGTACACGCTTCGCTCAAATGAACGTAAGTTCGGTTTGTCATGAAATCTCTGTGGGTATTCGTTACACCAACCAACCAAGTATCCAGCAGTTTCGCATACGTCCTTTTTCGGGAGTTCGACCTCCCACATACTTCAAGTTATCGTAGGCTCTCTTTGAAGACATCCCTTGTCACACCTGTTCGAGCAGGGCTGCCCTGACCAACGAAAATAAAAGAATTCCCGGCTTCACGTGAGTGCAGCCCCGCCACCGAGGCCACCGACGCCGCCGTCGCCTCCGCCGCTGTGGGACCCGTTGGGTCTGGTGCTGCCGGCTCTCGTCTTGTGCGGCGATGTCACCTGCTGCTGCTGCTGCTGCTGCGGCTGCGGCTGCCGTGCTGTACTCCATGAGTGGCCCCGATGCGTATGGGTCCCTCCCAGCTGCGTAGGCCGCGTGGTCAACGCCGAGGCTCCCAACAGCGCCTACAGAATCATTTGGATTGACACCTCTCCACCTCCACCACTGCCACGAATACCACCACCTACGCGTCGTTTCTTCATGCATGTATGGGGGCCTGGGTCAACTCCCAGCACCCCATGAAGATCCAAGATGCAAAACAGAGTAAGAAGAAAATTCCCCGGAATAATGAGCAGTCAATCATGGCGACGTCGGCGGCGGTGGTGCCATCGCTAGCAGCAACGATGGGTACGTCGGATCGTCAATTGGTCAGCATTCTTCTGCTAGATTTTCGACGCGGGCATGAACGAGCCGAGTACTGGTTCTGTCTCTCTCTACAGCCTAGATTATCCCAAAATCGGAAACGTACTTTCTGCAGCCCTTCCCGTTGATTACGGTTGCTGATACGTACGAAGATTCCGTCTTCATTGTCGTGAAACACAGACAGAAACTCGATAAGATTAGACCCCTGCTGCGGCCAAGATATCGAACCCGTACCTGCCGTTCCTTCGCCATGCTTTCGATGGTATTGCTTGACAGCGTGTTTAGCCGCCACCAGTCGTGTCGTGGGGATTTGTGAAAATTCTGCGAAAATGGGTGACACGTGTCACCGAACACGGCCATCGCCATTGATGGCCAGCCAGTCGCCTCGGTTCCTTGGAAACAAAATGCACTTGTAGTCGCTAGGCCCTGGAATTCAACTCTCGGCGAGCTGGGTATTTTCCGATATTCTTACGATGCCCAGGAGATGAACGCCGTTTTCATGCATTCTTTGGCGGGGGCGCAATTGTTTCTGAGGGGGAGATGGATTCATGTGCCCCCACCTCTCCTAGAACTAACTCCCACGCTCTACGTCAATACCTAACACCCCAACGAATTCGTGGTCAGCTGCATCAATAGCTTTTCCCCAACGCGGAGGTGCGCAATGCTGTGTGACCCCCACCCGCTACCCAGACATCACCCCTAGACCTTGGTGGTTCTCTCCGGTCCCAACACCAACTTTCACTCGTTCCACCTCCAGCTGATGAATGGAGGTGTGCCATGCTTTCCCCGATCACCAGCTTTCCAGATGAAGTCCTGTGAGCTTCCCATCGCCGCCATCCTAGTTGTCCTCCCGTACTAACTCCAAGCACAGGGCGAATCAGAACATCAGTATTCGCACCGACCCCCGGCCCTTCTATCCCCGATCTGTTCATACTGCCCCTGTCTCAACAGTGAAACGTATTCTGCAGGTTTCATCCCGCACTTGTCGAAGCTACTTGGCCTTGGCCATAACTATGCCCCCCGCCCGGGTGAAAAAAACACCGCTTGCATTTCTCAACCATCAAAGAAGCCTGATGGAATTGTGTCATGGCCTTCTTATACCCTCCGTCTACTCTGTTCCCAATTGAAACACTCGATCGAGGTTTCTACAAAGAAAAGGGGTTCAGGACAAACGACCAAACTCGCCTCTCCACCCAACATCCACCGGTCCTCGTAGTCGTGACTGCCTCAACCTCACCCCAAACAGCTTCTTCAACGCCGCGTACGAGAACATATTGACAACACGGAGGCCGAAATTCAACTTAACGTCACCCCCGGTTTTGACGTGGACTGCCACTACGCCTAGCCTTTCGTTTGCCGACGCTTGCCACGTATTTATTTTCTTTGGTCACTTCATCGACACATCAAATTCCCTGCCAGTCCCCCGTTTACTGCTTGAGTTATGCATACGAGTCCGCCACTGGGTCGAACCGTGATCCATCTTGTGTGCATTCTACGTCTGCCCAACACTACGTGCATCCCACTTTTTCTCAAGCTCCCACCTTCGGCCCCAACATCGTCACGGGCTGCATATCCCCACCCCCCACTCCCGATATCGGTGTACCTCTGTAGTGTCAGTCAAACCCTCCTATAGTGGAGACTCTTGGGATGTCCGTCCCAGCGCTCTGATGCTGAAACCGCGGGTGCTGCTACCCTTGTTGTTGTTATTGCTGCATGGAACCTCCACCGCTGTTTCGATGCCAAGCATCAGTGTGGGTTGCTGAAACATCTCTCGAAGTAAGGTAGAAACCTGTGACCGAGGGTTGGTTGTTTTCTGGGCTCTGCGTACTCACATGTAGGAATCGAACGTATTCCTTCTTCCGCAGGTCTACGGCCTACTGTGTCGATAAAGCGTGGTTGCCCTCTTCCGTCGGTCTTTGACCTACTGTCTCAATAATCATGTTGTTCGATCATGCCGCCCTTTTCCTTTCGACACGACTATCTCGCATTGTCCAACAGCAGCACACGTTGTTGTCTACCGCCTAACACGTTCCGCTACGACGTTTTCATAGGATTCCAAGCAGGAGACGTTTCGGATTGTTCCGCATGGCCTGTGGTCCAGTGCCCAGCCATCCATGACTCGCCACCATCCCAACGAGCATGAGCGCTTTTCGACGGCAGCTCAGGCGCACGCTCGGAACTGGAAGAACTTCTTGACCACCGGACGAAAGAGATGAAGAAAGAGTGGGATACGCTGGATTCCGGCTGGGAAGCCCTCGAGTCCAAAATAAGTCAGGCCGGAATGTCCATGGTGTCATCTATCCCGCCAAGCTTCGTGAGATTGAACGTTGGTGGGCTGGACGTCAACATTGCTCGGTCGGTGTTCAGGAAGACAGGTGAAGCATCGTCATCGAGTTGGACGCTAGGAGATCTGTTCGAAGGGTGTGTGTGGGACAAGCGTCTTCCGCGTTCTGAAGATGGCCGTATTGTGCTGGATGCGTCTGCCGTTTGCGTTGAGGAACTTCTCTGTGATGGTGCATCCTCGAAGAGGTCCGGAAACAACAACTTGCCCGTCGACGAGAAGCCGTATATTGGTGGTGTAGCCAGTGCTCTTGGGCTGTGTGTTGGTATGAAGGTCACTGGAGGAAGCACCATACTCCAACTCCATGAAGCCGAGCGGCTTACAGCAACTTTTTTGGGGTGGTGCCCCGGTAGGCCGGAGGGGCTGGAGCTGCTCTACCGTGCGTCCCGGGATGGCTGGTCTGGTGCAGCGTTCCATGCCCGGTGCGGGGATGACAGTCCCTTCACGACCTCCTTGTTTCGAATAAAGGTTGAAAGCAACGAAGACAGCTACAGCGTCGTCGGAGGATTCTCAAGCGTTCTATGGACCACACGTTCGACTGATGATCGTGGTGTGCACTCACCCGGATCGTTCTTGTTCATGCTCTAGAACGGCAACGAAAGATCACACACCGTTCAACCCGCCGAATGGGGTCCCAAGGAAGGCCGTACTGGTGTCGTATATTGCTATGCATCCCGTGGTCCGAGGTTAGGGCCTACGGATCCGCGCGTGGACTTGTTTGGGGTTTTGGGCAACAAGACGCTTGTAGTTAACAACGGCACATACGACATCCCGGCCGGACATCCATTTCTCGCCCTCAACAAGGCGATCGCAGACATCGAGGTGTTTGGAGTGGACCAAACCCCGCCGACCGTCACCGGTCTCATCGACTGTGCAGCGTATTTTGGAGCTAGTGCTATGTCGGCAGAGGAGCACGAGAACGATGTGTACAGGTTCGATGTTCCCATTGCCGAGTGGCTGAAAGACGAACGGGCAGCACTGCACACGTATCAGCGTGAGCTTGTCCTAGCGAATGCCATGGCGGCAGCTTCCGTCAAAGCCTTGAGAGCAGTCTACGGCCCGCACATTGCTGCCGGTGTCGAAGATCCCATCGTGGAACTCAGTGTTCGTGGGCCTAGAAAGACCGAGAGGATGACAACTCCGCTTTCAACTCTCCAAGCATGCCCTGACTCCGCCCTGGCCGCTAGATTCGACGAGACCAAATAGCCCGTCACCGACAAGGACAAAGACACGCACGGACGATGGCTGATCAAAGACTGCAGCCCTTCCGTACTCTCGAAGGTTCTTGATGTGTTGAGGATGAAGAAGCGTGCGGCCTGGGCTGGTGACGATAGCAAGATGGGGGCGGCGGTCCTCGTTGCCGTCAAGGCCGCTGATCGCGCGCCCTTCGAGGAGTTTGTAAACATGTACTTTCCGGGCTGCGAGAGCTTTATCATGGACAGCGTGAAGTTCTTGGATGGGCCAAACGCGTCCTGACCAGCGAACTACGGAACCGGCCGTTCAGGATGTGAGCTTTGTCCTACCGAGATTGTAGATATTCAGTTGTACCACGTACATGTAGCGGTAGTTTACATGCGTCATTTGCTCCTTTTGTTTGAAATCCATCACGTACGTGCAGATGTACCTCGTGCCTCCCTCACCCCCACTTGCCTACCCGCATGTGCACCTACTTCTCGTACGTTACCTGTTGCACTGTCGCTCACCTCTCCGACCGTGGTTCCCCCACCCGAACCTGCGGGCCACTCGTCTCCCTGTCGAACCAAACGCCTTAGGTACACACAGAGGGCTTACCTGACCGGAATACTGAAGAAACTTCACGTCCAAGCTGTGGAAATGTTAATGTTTTGCGGGGTAGACGTGTCTTGGGAATGTCTCTTCTATGATTTGGCGTGAGGTGCCATAGGATTGTTTGCGCGATCATCATAAATTTTGACTGAAAATATTATTCGTATGGGGTACTCTTTAGCAGGGCAAAGTGCACCAATACTCATTGTTGTGTTCTGTAAATGTGGCAGGGAATGGAAGGGGGGGAGGAAGGCTGCAAATAGGTGGAGGGGGATAGTGTGATAAATGTTTGGAAGATGATGGATGCGTTTCGCTGAACGCTCAACGAGAAAGGACGGCAGGTCCGCGCGTATAAAGGTTTAGCTCAATAGAGCGCAAACTCGGGATGCTTTCAACTATCTGTGGGTACAATATTCGCTACACCAACGCTAACGAGCCAAGGGTCAACCAGTTTCGTGTGCGTCCTTTTTCGGGGGTTCGACCTTCTACGTACATGTACTTCGAAGTTGTCGTAGATTCTTTTAGAAGACATCCCTTGTCAACCCTGTTCGAGTAGGACTGGCCTGGCCAGCGAAAAAAACAGAAAACGGAGGATAAATTCCCGGCTCCACTTAGGTGCGGCCTCGCCCCCAACGCCGCCGTCGCCCTCGTCGCTGAGGGACCCGTTGGGCCTGTTGCCGCCGGCTCTCGTCTTTTGCGGCGGTGACGACTGCTGCTGCTGCCTCGCTGTGTTCTATGATTGGCCAAGATGCGTATGGTTCCCTCCCAGCTGCAAGTGGACCCCGTAGCCACCCACAAAGCTCCCAATAGCGCCTACAGAATGATTTCCATTGTCACCCGCACCGCCACCGCTGCCACGAATACCACCACTTGTGCGTTTCCTCATGTGTGTTAGGGCCTGGATTAACACCCAGCATCCCATGAAGATCCGAAATGCATAACTTGGTATCCTCTCGTCCAATCGGGAGAGGAGGGGGAACGTGTGTGAGGTGCATGATATATTCTTCCAAGATCCAGCCACAAGAATCACAACACTCTGTGTGATGCGACGAAACCGTTGTTCTGCCAAGAGGCCATTTTTGTCGAGGACGGCATCTTCAGCTGGGCAAGAAGAACCGCTACCCGCAGGGGAGCGGGGCGGGCAACAAAGCTCGCTTCGTGCACCATATATTTGGGAGGCGCCCCCGGAAGCGTTACAGCCTTCAGTGCAGGTGAGCAAGGCGGGCAGGGCGCTGTAACTGCTGCACTACCTTATGTGCTCCATGTAGGTGCCGGTGGCCGAAGTTCCGGAAAGCCCATGAGGCGAGCTCGTCGTATCGGCATATTTCCCACTGCTCATTTGAGAAGCGAAAATGCTTGTGTTCAACTGTGTCCATCATAAAGCGTTGCTGATGCCGCCACGACTGCCGCTCCCGGGATTATTCCCGTAGTTATGCTGGGAGCGGGGTTCAAGGCGGCGTCCGTGACGCGGCTATAACGGACACAGAAGTTTTGATTTACAGATGACCCGAGGAAAAGATGACGATGCTGAGGAGCTCTCCATGGGTTTCAAGTTCAGCCGCCGGCACCTATATACATCAAGCACAGTAGATGAGCGGAGGGTTGGGGGTTGATTGAGTGTTGGCACAGATCGTATCAGAATCTGATTTCCTGGCGTAATTTCGTTTCGGTGTGGTCACGGATCGGGGCTCTTGAGATGGAGAGCTATAGGATCGTAGCGTAGACAAAGGTTACGCCGACCGTAATACTGTATTTTGAAGGACAGATCAGAAGGACGTGCGGCCGGACAAGCTGGAGGAAACCGCCGGCGGGGACAACGACCATTTGATGAAACACTCAGCGGAACAAATGTCGTTTTCTGGAATCACTCCGGGAATGGTCCTCCGCCGACGGCAGACCGCTACGGATCCAGGGGGTAGTCATCCACGTTGAAGAACCTACAGCAACGCTCGACGTCAAGTTCAAATCAGTCAGGCGAGAACGAGAACGATTTACGCATCGCGACCGACGGTGACGATAATTATCTGCCCCTACCGGTGACCTACCGTTCTACTATCGACCGCAAGAGGGGGAACACTACATGCGGTCAAGGTTATTGGCCCAATTATGCTTAACCTTGTACGGCTAATAGTAGAAGAGAATAGGACACCCATGGAGGCAGAGAAATCATCAGAAGCGGCGGTCGCGATGCGTAACATGTTTTTCGGTGTCGCCGCTTGTCGGGTGATGCATAGAACTCGACGACGAGTCTTGCCATAGGCTCATCCAAGCGAACGACTGGCCGTGAAATCCGTAGCGATCGGCCGTCAGCAGAGGCCCATCTCCGGAGTGATGCCGGGGAGTGACAGGAAAAGCGGCATATTAACCCAATATTGCGATCGCGACAAAGATTTTTTCGCCTCGCAGATGAGGAGAGGGGGAAATACTGATTCCGCGGAGCTCGGCTTGCACTTTGCTGCGCATCGGTCGCCGTTAATTAACTGTGCATGAAGCACATGAGACAAGCGGAAGGGTTGCCAAGCAAGTGTTGGCACTGGTCACCGTTGTTGAGAAGCACGATGATCACTAGACTACTAGTCAGCGCCGACTATGTAGTGGTCTTGACTAGGGGTCATCGTGCTTCTCAACAAACGTTAGTGCCCGTGTCCGGTCTGGCTTTGCAGCCACAAACACGTCCCCCAGGGTTGCCATCCCTGTGATCAGCGTTGTCTTGCCCGGAAATCGCTATCGGTACAAGAGATTCATCGGCATACTTTGCGAAGCCTATTTCCACAGACGTTTTCTTAGTGGGAAACATTATTGGGTTACAGATCATGGCCCTGGGCCATGGCCGGGCCATGACCCGCCCATGACTCGTTCATGGCCCGGGCATGACCCGGCCATGACCCGTTAACCAACCCATCAATGACTTGGTCATGGCCTGGCCATGACCGATTGATGTGCGGGTCATCGCCTGACCATGGCCGGGTCATGGCCGGGCCATGGCCGGGTCATGGGCTGGCACTGAGCGAGTCATGGGCGGGTCATGACCCAG
>FN649759.1:753722-773554 GCA_000310025.1 Ectocarpus siliculosus | reverse complement strand
ACGTCTGTGGAAATAGGCTTCGCAATATATGCCGATGAACCTCTTGTACCGATAGCGATTTCCGGGCAAGACAGCGCTGATCACAGGGATGGCAACCCTGGGGGGACGTGTTTGTGGCTGCTAAGCCGGACCGGACACGGGCATTATCTTTTGTTCAGAGGCCCACTCCCGGAGTGATGCCGGGAGTGGCAGGCAAAGCGGCAACAGCTATCACCGACACAGGCATGTTTCTAGGCAGATGAGCAGCGGGGAAGATTGAGCTGGAGGTGGACCTGGAGCTATTGTGGACAACAGTTGTAGGACACGGGCGACGCAGGCTTGACACCTACCGTCGTGCACAACCTTGTGCTTGGCGACGCCGGTGACGCGTTTCCGCCTTGTACGAGGACCGGATTCGGAAGAATCAGACCCGTTTAGAACTGCCTCATTTTTTGCGTTTCCGACAAAGGTTTCAAGTGTACATGGGGTCGATATTAACAACCCAGAGAACTTCCCGATATGGGTGTATGCTCTACAGTAGTCTATCGTATAGGGCAACGATTATTTTTCGACGCGAGAAATGGAGATTTCCTATAAAGCCTGGGTGTGAACATCGCCCGACGTAAGCATCAACTGCCTCATACTTGCCGTAGGTTGTGTGCTTGGACACCCCCGCCCCCCCGACGGAATCACCAGATGGTGGACATGGCATGCATGGTACTGCAGGCCGATCCAATTCTCTTGCCTGCGTCCTTGAGCATGAACAAAAATGCCCCTGGTGAAGCGGTGTAGCCTGTGGAACCACCTGGAGGAGTCCACGGAACGCTGGAGAATCCTCCGACGATACTGTCCGTCCCACCTGTCCCTTGGCCCTTCACCCGGAAGAAGGTAACCGTCGAGGGCCTATCGTCTCCACACGTAGCTTGGAAGGCGGCACTATTCCAGCCGTCGCGGGAAGCACGGTAGAGCAGTTCCAGCCGACCAGGATGCCCAGGACACCAACCTTGAATGACAGCAGTCAGCCTGCTGGCTTCGTGAGGTTCGAAGATGGTTGTCCCTCCCGTTATCGACATTCCGATGGGCGCTAAATGCCACGACAGACCGAGGACGTGCGCCGTGTAGCGGAGAAGGTCGGGTGTCTCGTCGCTGGCGAAATTATCCTCGCGAACTACCGTACCCTTGGCCAAGGACGGAGGGGTAAGAAGGTCGTGGAAGAGGCGCTTGACGCACGTCGGCGACTCATCAAGCACGATGCGGCCATCTGAATCACGAGGAATGCGCTTGTCCCACTCAGCCTCGCACAGGCTTCCCAGCGCCGAAGTCGCACCCTTTCCTTTACCCTCAAAGACCGAGCGACGAAAGGCGAGAAGCGAACCGCCAACGTTCAACTTGACCAGGCCTTCCTTCAAGTCTAAGGGCTTTGTAATGCCGATCTTTGCCATATGCTCCTGGAGCGCTTGCCATCCCTCATCAATGTCGGCCCACGCCTGATCCATCACCTTCCGCCTCTGAGAAAGAATGTCATTTGTTTCCCGGGCAGACGCTTCCAGTATTTCTGAGAAGGTCTTCTGCTCATTTGACTGGAAACGAAGCATATTGTGGCCGTTCTCACTTTCACGATACCTGGATAGCACTTCAATGAAGTGAACGGTGCAGACGGGCACCCGGGACATGTTGATGGAACGATGCACGCACGTACTTCCTGCAACACTTGTCTCAGAATAATAGTACCGTCCTCAAACGCTCGAACCGCTCAATCTACTCATCACGATCATCATCTCGTCAAGACTTTTTGATTTTCACAGTGGTGAGGTGTTGTAGCAAGTCATGGAGCTGGTGCGGTAGCATGTCGTAGAACTGCCGCCCTGTAGCCCCGCGTGTCGGGTGCTGGCAAATTCATCAGTGTGCTATGGTGTGCTTGCGGGAAAACCACGCCCTCCTCTGCGTACAATCTACTGACTTGTGAGGTTTAACATGCATTCGCGGGGTCCGCCCACGTATTCTAAGGGCTGGTCTTAACCAGATTGGTGCACCCACACTTCACACCCACGCCAACATTTAGAACAGCAAGATCCACAGAACTGTGGGAGTAACAGGTTGCGGATTTTATCCGTTTCGTAGCAAAACTAGACCTAGAGTTTGAGTTGAGTGGTCGGCATAACAACGAATTGGCTGTGGTTGAGGTGTTGAGGTGTTGGATTGCAGTCGTGTGGAGGTGGGTAGTTGGGGTTACGGCCAGTAGGCTCCTTGAGAATTGCGCGGGCCGGCAGTTGTGTGTCGACGTGGGGAGACGGGGTCGAGACCTGTGAGCCCCTTGAGAGTTGCGCGGCTCGGGAACACCCTGCCTATGGCACGACTCGGTGGAAGGGGTGCAAAGCCATACAAAACGGGGGCACATTGCTGCTGCTGCTGCAGTATGTCTCGCGCTGCTGTTGGTCAGCGGTATCATCTTGTGTGCAGTGTGTGTGGTGTGGAATGTGAAGACGCTCCCTCGTGCTGTGTTGCAAGTGTACTCTTTGCCAACTTACCTCAAATAATGGACCGAATTTTCGTTGCTTTTGGAAACTCTGCGTTCCGGTTCGATGCACGCCGGTTTCTTTATTGATGGCCTATAATTTTAGCAAAAATAGTGACACAACAAATCCATCTCTATCCAAACCTAGTCTATGATCATAGACTAGCAAATGAAATGCATAGCGTCAGCGGAGATTACCCGTATTTCTACGTTTCCCTAGCAGCACACAGCGACATCTCCCCTGTGGGAAACAGGCTCAACAACACACTTTGGTGGCCATCTTGTGTCTCTGTTCAAAGAGATCCCGTGATCTACTATCGCTGACAAAGGGGTGGATGCGGGGACCGAGTGGTGGGTCGCAGACCAGAACGAAATAGCAACAGTTGCTGGCCCACGTACGATACGAAATAACCCCTCCATATCATTACAAAAGCGGTCGAACAGTTCCGTTGGTATTATTTCGTTGTGTCGGCACTTTTCTTTCTATCCAACGTTCGCCGGGTGATGGGTGTGTAAGAAATATAAGACGGGCGCGTTAGACTCGCCTCCGCTCTCGGTACTTGAAAAACCTTCGCCTTTTACGTGCGAGGTTTAACCCTCCTACATGTACAATAGTACTGGCCCAAATGGGGACACTTGGGGACACAGCTTTGTCTGCTATTCGTTCACTACGAAAGCGTATGTGTACATGTCATCACCACATCATCAAAAGCGACCTTCAGATGTTAGCTTGTTTCACCATAAACTTTGCTGGACAACCACGGAAGCCCCCCAGCCCAACACCAGCAGCCCGATCTTCTACCGTGGGCCCCCCGGTATAGCGACCCTTAGTGCCACGACGAAATATGGTCGCTATTCAGGGCATGTCGCCAAACCGGGAGCGTCAATAGCGACTAGCGATCTCTACACCGGGAAGAAGCGCCATTTCGTGGAACTAAAGGCCGTGTTACAGAAATTTTCTTGACCTGGTCATGTATTCGTCGTATTGCAGTTGTCACATGAAGGTAGAGGAAAGAAGATGCACCTTAGGGTGGACGACCCGGGAGTAGTTCCTATACGGTATGTTGCATCCAATCAACCAGCAAGCTTGTGGTACCCTCCGAAGTTTGTAGGAAATGTCTCATTATAATGACAAGTTTTCAGAGGGTGTCCTGTGTCTTTTTATGTTACCGCATGCTGAACAATCTGTCCCTACATGTAGACCAACACAAAAAAAGCACGCAAAAGTCTCGTCTACGAAATATTAATAAATAGGCGGGAAAGGGGAAATCCGTCATGGCAACGTTCCCCGAACAAACAAAAAGTCATGGCACGGAGAAAGTTCGTGAACGGCCCAGCGACAAAGAACCTCGCGCTGCTATCGAGTGTACCTATCATGTTTAACTAAACGCTGCTCTTATGCCGCTCTGTCGGGCTGGTTTCGCGGAGTATGCTTCGATGAACAGCATCTTTGCCTTGCGAAGATGGTGCTCTCCTCGCTTAACCCACACGACTCCGCGCACTCTTGTAGCGATCCAAAATGCGACGAAAGCTCCGAAGGGCGGCGGGTCCATCGCTTCCCCACCCCCCGCGCTGCCAACTTCTCCCGCCCCGTCTAGCTCTATATCTCATCGCCGGAAGGGTTCGTCTCCTCCAAGTACGTATCGTTCATTTTCTCGATGAGCACGTCGTTTGCGTCTTTCTGCAAAGCCTTGGCGATATTTTGCCTCTTCCCGTTTGGGTGGATTCGAGACGGGTGGGGGATCCTGCATGTTCTTGAATGCACACTCGTGGCAGGTGCGGTGCATCTCAATGCCATCGAGAACCTCCACCTCCCCAAACATCCGGTGCAGGCGTCCACCGCAGCCACCGCGGCGAACATGCCCCTGGGGTGCCAGGAGCTCCACATCCGGCTGTTTGCACAACTCTCCATCGGCGCACGGCATCTTGTGTCTTTGTGTGCGGAGGGACGCGGGGTCTCTGCAAATTCGAAGCGGTGCTCGCTAGCCCGTTGAAAACATCCCAATAAGTCGCTAGTGAGGGTTCGACCGGTTTGGCGACCACCTGGTCGCTAAACCGCGGTGCAGCGGTGTCACGAGATTTTGGGGTCGCTAAACAGCGCATGTCGCTAAACAGGGGGTCGTTAAACAGGGGTCGCTAAACCGGGGCCCCCACTGTATTGGCACAGGTGAACATTTCTGTAATCTTATCCCGCGAAGATCTACCGTTGAGTCGCGTGCTAGACCAAAAAATGGATAAAGCGCGAAAAGGTCCAAAAAAGGCCACCCGGTCCGTGAGTCGAGTTCTTGAATAACTCTACATTGGAGACATTTTCCATACTGAAGCCACGTCAGCTCTGCGCCCTCTGGACTGTACAGCTGTACAGCCTCTCCCAATGAGCGGGCGCGATTTTTCTGGACCCATAGCCTTTTAACCTGCCACCTGTATCTAATAGCTGTACTGTAGGAGGGCTAATGGATGGTGCAGGTGAACTCTGTATACATGATTTGGTTGAAAGGCTGGGCGCGGCGACGGACAGCCATCGCTGTGTGCCGTGTGCCGTTGTTTGTTGAAGGAGGCGCAAATGTGACTCCTGTATTTCTACAAGAGAGCGTGAAGTAGGTGTTTCCATTGTTGCAAACACGGCGGCGGAGTACCGGTACGGACGTACAGGCCCTTGACTTACTAGACAGCAGACCAAGGTCCGCGCAGCTACATGTACAGCAGTAGCTTCAACTTGCTGGATGCCACCACGGAGGTTCAAATGTTATAGTTACACACCTGCGATGTTGCTGTGCCCTCTGGGCAGCCCTGGGTCGGTCGCGCGCGACAATTGGTAGGAAGGGGCAGAGGAAGCACGCCCCTTGTTCACAGCCACGAAGCCAACTCTCAGCTCCTACCCGCGTGAGGTCTGCCTATTGCACATCGGCTACTGCGGCAAGGCCCGCATTGCACGGGACTGTCAGTTTTCAGTTGCGCCGCTGTGCAGCCATCCTATACACACACCCGTGCTGTGGCGACGCCGCGACTGCCGTAGACATACATAGGTGAGACTACGGCCTGTGGACTGCTGTGGATTGTGGACTGGCCTGCCGTGAATCACGTCGTTGTCTGTCGTCTCGCACCTCTCTGCCTCGTATTCCGTTCTTCAATCCCAAGGTAGGCTTACAGAGTGGACATAGTCTACACAGCCGTATGCATGTACACGTGATACTCCTGCTTGTGTACTGTACGTTGGTGGAATTATGTACCCGTAATCAAGCTCGATTACTCTTCAGCGACAATTTTGATGGTGCCGAAAATGGCGGTGTCGCATCCGTAATAAATTGATGTTGTCATCCTCTTCGTCATGGATATTGTTGTCTTCTTAACCCTGTGACTGTGTTAATTTGATTGTTGTATTTTTTTTCTCCGCTACTGGCTCTCTGCGGTCAAAGATCTTCCAAGCATTCGTGTACACCCACAAATCACGGCGGCAAGGATGGTGAAGCAGTGGGTCCCTGTGCGGGGCTCACAGGGATCGGGACGCGGTATATGTAAGGGCGACGAACAGGAGTACACTGGTACTACTGCTGTACAGCAGCAGCATTTTTGAGCAGGTGTGCATGCCTGTCTCCGATAGCAACCGTCCGCACACAGGATGTACCTGTGCAAGTAATACCTGTTGGCACATCTTCTCGACCTCATCCTTGGACAGAGAGCATACGGCAAGCGCATATGCTAGCGGGGCTAGATGCGAAGATGCTGACGGGAAATCGCCTCACAGAAGCGCCAGATCGACGAAAAAAACGGCCCGCTCATCAGAGAATCGAGACCATCATCCACTATCGCAAAAAATGCATAAAAATCGTGATAAAATTTACTATTCTGTACTACAAATATAGAGCTGTGATCAGAGCTGTGATCGGAGCTGTAGTCCCGAATAACCTTGCCTTTGAGCGAAATTTTTCACACAGCAGACGAACCACCCTTCACTCTCAATACTGGGAACCAACACGCACCGCAGTCACAACAATATCAAGCACCGAGGCAGTACGTTAGCATCGGCTCCGGTGTGCAGTTTCTCTGCTCTCCCCCGCGGATGCAGCACCGGGTTGATCACATGTTCAGGGTGCCTCCGGTGGTATTTTGCGTTTGAATCTTACAGTACCGGTAGGCAGTAGATTGGATCTGGAAAGGATATCTGCCCCACGTCAGAGAGATTAGGCCTGGGTGAATAGTATTGTACCATTGCTGATAAGCGTGCTTTTGGGGTGGGCTGCCTGTGTTCCAGGCGGAGCCTGATGCGCCTCTAGAAAGCAATCGCCGCATCTATTGTATACAGTATATCCCTGCTGGTCTCTATGTATGGTTTTAGCTTTTAGCCGAGAGGCACAACGGCGATCTTTCGGCACGCAAAGTGATCGGAGCTGAGAACGGAGCTGAATCGGCCTGTAGTCACGTAAGATTTAATAACCGTTCCGATCTCTCTTTACCCAGTACCTTCATATGTCCGACCTGATCCAACACTTGACGCGGTCGATTCCCGTGGTCACAGGCTAATTTACCCTAAAAAGGTACGCTCAAACACACTGGCCAAACAAACTGGCGCCGAGGGGTCCGCAAGTCGATAGAAATCAACGACAGATATTCTGGAGTCCTCCGCTCCCTCTGCGCGCTATGCGAGGTAACAACTGAGACTACGAGTCAGCATCACGGGCCAGAGAGAAAGAGGTTCAATCTTGGTGCTTCACACGCAAGCAGAGTCAAGGCCATCTGACACAGAAAAAGAGAGAAAAAAGAGCGACAACGAGAAAAAAGAGAAAATGAGAAAAAAATAAAAGGAAACAGGAAGAAAAGCGAAAAGAAAACGAAAAAGAAACCGATAAAGAAAAGAGCGAGGACAAAAAGAGATAACAAGAAATAAGAGACAGAATAAGGCACACGGTGGAGAGACCACTAACGAACGAACAAGCAAACACGCAAACATGGCAACCAACCAGCGATACATGGTAATGGTACGTCATCACTAGTGGGGGGTTGGTGCAATGGTGCAGCGTTGGGGGGGGGGGATTGGCTAAAAGAAATTCAATCCGGCACGTATCACGCCACTCGGTCTGTCTCTTGTCGTTTACTTTCTTCCCTCGCCGTCTCGTCCGTATCCTGCCCCCCTCCCGCCCCATTGGTTGTTGGCTTGTGGTCTCGTTTGAGCGCTCGTTGTCGGCTGGCCTCTTCTTCCTTCTTGCGCCAGGAGGTCATGAACCTCTCAGCTCCCTTCAGCACCGCCGCATGCCAGGGTACTCCCCCTCCACCTTCGCGGCTTCCGTCCACTTTAACTTCGGTGCCGTGTCTTTCGTACAGGGATTCCGAGACAACATGGATCGGTTTTTTGTAGATCCGTGGTCGGCCCCGAATGCCTTCAGGTCGTCGAGCACCCACTTCGGCCACTTCTGTTCCTGTCCCCCCTACGTCGCTTCTCCCCCCCCTCCAGTTCGCCGAGCATCAGTCGTTTCGGGAGTCGCCCGTCCAGCTGCCTTGCCAATGCTCCCGCGAACAGTAGGCGTCGTTGTCGGATCGTGGCTTCAACGCTCTATGGATAGTCGGGCGTTGAGATTTGGTGTTGGGGCATGTTGAGGGGGTGGTGTCTTGTGCGACCTACGGTACGGTACATCACCCCCGGTAGAAATCTACCCAAGGGGTCTGGTTTCTTCCGTTTCTCCTTTTTTCTATTTTGTTCGCTCTGCGCTTGAGAATTTAGAATTTTGTGTTTTCGGGCACGGATAATTCCTGCGGGTCAGGAGGCTCCGCCTGCACTTGTTCCATGTTGTGTTCAGACCTCACCTTCTCTACCGCTTAACCACGCTTGCCCGAAAGGCTGTTGAATACGCGATGAACGTGCCGTACGGTAGAGGAGTACAGTGCCCATGAACTTTTTCCTTATGTACGCATATATTTGTAGATCACCCAGGGTTTTGAGAAGTTGAGACACGAACACGTCACACACTACCACGAACACGTAAATCTATGCACCCGGACGGAAAAGTGGCCCTCCGTTTTTTTGTTTGTGCTACTCGAAACGCTCGCAAATCTGGGGAACAGCACCGTCTTGTGAATTTTCTGAGGTTCTTTCTGCTACCCGTCGTACAGGTCAACAATGCTGCATTTTTGTACATCTTGCGTGCACATCGTACGGTAAGGATCCCAAGTACATCCTACCCATACGGAGCACTGAGCACTTCAAGAGACCAATCCGATGTTTTTTCCAGCATTGGAGGCAGTCCCGTCATCGTTTCTACGGGGGTTGCGCCACAGCTGGCCGCTCTGAGGAGTCACCATGCTTGAGTTTGGTCAGCTTTTCGTAGCTACTCAGGCGCGGCTGTAGCGGTGATCCCAATTTACACCATGTAGTCGTCCCACGAGTTTGCAGATGTGTGTACACCTCCATCGATTGTCGATACTGCCCGATTTTTTATTTTTTTTGCCCGCATGGGGAGACATAATACTGCAGTTGAATATTGGCGCGAATATGGCCGCGCGAGAGTCACCAATGTCGACTGGAGCTGCGAGAAACGGTGCAAAACAATCCACCTCTTGCGTCGTTCTCTGTTTCTATTGTACGTTTTTGTGCCAAAGGGACGAATCCGAATATGGAGATATGTGAAAAGGACAACCCACTTCTTGGGGTTGAGTCGACCTTGTTTTAGTTCACCGTGAGCCATGGTTGCTCAGGCATTCCCTAGTATTTGCCAGAGAGCCCCTTTTATCATACAGGGGTTTGCCTGACACAGTGGTGCCTGAGACGCCTGACTTGGGGCAAGGCAACGAAAGTATCACCTTCACGGAAGCGAGGAAATATTATCGCCACCTCCCATAACACTGGGACCCGGCGGGGGTCTGGAGGCTCCGTCAGGCCACCAAGCTACCTCAGATGTGGGGCTCCACTGTTTAAGACAGGGATGCACTACTACCCCCCCCGGCTTGTTAGTTTGGCCTTGAGAGAAGTTCGGTTCGGTGTGCTGTCCTGAATCCTATACACAAAAGTCTCAGGCACATGTCAGGCACGTCCAGGCACTATGCAACTTTGACATTTCAGGCATGGGAATGTATCTCAGGCAAACGCCTTCGAATTTGCCGTAGACCTTTTTTTTTCTCCCGCGCCGGGCGTCGCCGCGGGCGCTTGAGTTCAGGGTGCCTGATCGATCAGGGCTGAGCTCACCCGAGGCATCACAGATGTGGTCAGCTCTGCAAACACTCCGCGTGCGGTTCGCCCCCTGTGTTTGTCGTGTCGATGTAAAAGCAACCATCGCAACCGAAAAATCGGATGCATCGCTGAACATGTCTTTCGACGAGATTGTCGAAAAGTGGTACAACAAACAAACGAACGCGCTGCAGGATACCCCGATGTGTGCAAAACGACCCGGTGCATGTGTGGCATGGAGACATGCACGTGCTTTGCTTTGGGTGTGGGCATGACCACGAATGAGTACAACAGCAGCATTTTAGGTGCTTCATGTGCAGTAGCGCGCCAAGCTTGGGATGGGTGTGGGAGCGCTCTGTACGACGGAATCTATGGTGATAATGAGCGAATCCATTTGTCCTCCGAGACCCAAACGGAGTACTGCTGCATGTCATCTCATGCGCCCAGGAGGCAACCCCTGTATAACGCCCGGATCTAAATACCTTTTTTACCGCCGCCCCAGGAGAGACTGTGCGAAACTTGTTGGACGCCCGACCAGCTCTGTGTAGTCTGTGGTAATGTTTTGTAGGTCTGTAACCATGACCAAAAGTGCTTCAAGGAATCGCAATGGGGCTTGTAGCTCGCCAAACTCGATGAAGAACAGCCTCGCTTCTCTCGGCCTCGCTTCCATCAATAGGGTTACTATCCTGCTTCTAAATAGCGTTGTACGCTCGCGGTATTCCGCGGGTGCTTCTCCCGATTGGTAGATTCTTACAAATTTGATTGCGATAATATATCTTGGCGGGAGGTTTGGCTGAGACGTTGAAGAGGAGACCTATGTGCAAACCTCCCCCGACCCCTTGAATAGGCAAAATAGACTAGAGTTTTATGGCGTGACTTGTACGCAAGAGCCCATGTCACGCCATACCACACATGCTGGAAGAGTAACACGCGCACGCGTTGGCATTTCGTCTCAGATTCCATGGCAACTATCTTAGATGGTGGGAGAGGGCTACCTTGATTTTACGTCCCGCTCCGGGTCGATTCACCACCAACCCCTCTTTCTTGCTGTCATCCCCTCAGGTCCTCGGCAAACCAGTAGGCGAAACACGTAGTTGTCTGATGAAACCAGCGAAACCCTGTCTGAAACGTACCTTCGCCCACCCCTCTGTCGAAGGTACGAATTGGTCAATTGCAATACCTGAAACATTCGCCATTTCCTTATACTGGTGGCCTTGGCCGTCTCAACAGAGCTCGAAACAGCTTCTTCTACAGTATTCAGAAGATCACATATGTCAAATTAGATGTGGTACTTGCGTGAACGCTGCTACCCCCCATGTCGACATTCACCCATAATCGCGCTCAGTCACGCCGCTCGTTGCCGGACGTGGTCGATTTGTGCTAGGCGATCTCCACCACTTTCTCGGAATCTCATACTCCCCATTAGTCGCCCCTGCACTTGCTCGCTTGCCTCAGGAGACAGGATGGAGTACGATTGTGCATACCCGACTTGATCAAACGTGATGCCAACGACGGCAGACTCGCGCCCTGTAACCCAACTTCCATCCACGGCGCCGTCATCGCGACGTCCTTGGTGCCCCCTACGCCCTCCATCGGTACTTCACCCGTCGTCCGGCCCAATCTACCACACTACTGACAGTTTTGCTAAACCGCCCATGGGGCACCCATGGGCAGCCCATGATCCGCCCACGAAGTGCTCACCGTAGGCACCTACACCTAGAACTTAGCCACCCAGCGCCAACCTAGCACGTATCGTGTGGGCTTGAGGTTAGGGTTAGGGTTAGCGTTAGGGTTATTAGCCGTTATAATGCCCGTTTCTAAACAGATAATATATTTGTTTGGCAGTACACTGGTTCCGGTTGAAGGGCACTCATTGACCGCCCATGGGCTGCCCGCTGGCTACCCATTGGCTTGCCCGTGGGAATTCCCCACGGGCTGCCCATGGATTTCCCAGGGGCGGTTTAGCAAAACCGTAGAAAGTGTGGGAGACCCTCCCAGCCAATCCCGTTTGAAGTTATGACTCTCACAGATCTTCATCCGCGCTCCAATGCTGATGCTGCTATGTAGGGCACCTGCTCTAATATTTGTGGCTGCTACATTGAACCTCCATCGATGTCGTGGAGCGAAACAACGTGCCGGTGAAAGTGCGCGCTCATGATGTAAAACATGTCTTTCATAATGCTTGAATTTCGCCCCCATGAATGTGTTGTGCGCGCTCTCAGCATTCATAAATATGAATCGAATTTTCAACATGAATTTGATCAAAACCGACTGATTCATTGTCGGGTCCTGATGTTTTTACAGATACGCTCTCTCAAAGGAAATTTCGCAATGTCCAACAGGAGCACCCGTTGGCTTCCGCCTTGCATGTTTCCGGTACATCAAACGTTCTCACAGGATTTCAAGCAGGCCAGACTTTGAGTACTGCCTTATTGCACTGATATTGCGTGTTCCAACAACGATGACTCGCCACCATGCCAACGAGCATGAGCGCTTTTCGACGGCAGCAAAGGCGCACGCTCAGAAGCTGGAAGAACTTCTTGACCACCGGACGAAAGAGATGAAGCAAGAGTGCGCCAAGCTGGATTCCGGTTGGGAAGACCTCGAGTCCAAAATGAGCGAGGCCGGCATGTCCATGGTGTCATCTATCCAGCCAAACATGGTGAGATTGAACGCCGGTGGGCTGGACGTCAACATTGCTAGGTCAGTGTTCAGGAAGACAGGCGAAGCATCATCATCAACTTGGACGCTGGGAGATCTGCTCGAAGGGTGTGTGTGGGACAAGCGTCTTCCTCGTTCTCGCGATGGCCATATTGTGCTGGATGAGTCTCCCATGTGCGTCGAGGAACTTCTCTGTGATGGTGCATCAAAGAGGCCCGGACATGCCAGCTTCCCTGAAGAGGAACAGAAATATCTCGAGCATGCCTCCAGCGCCCTTGGGTCACATGTGGAGGTCGGTGTGTGAGTTTAAGTGGAGGCAGCGCTACACTGCCACACGATGAAGCCGAGCGGCTAACAGCCACTATTTTGGGGTGGTGTCCCGGTAGGCCGGAGGGGCTGGAGCTGCTCTACCGTGCATCCCGGGATGGCTGGTCTGGTGATGCGGTCCATGCCCGGTGCGGCGATGACAGTCCCTCGACGGTCTCCTTGTTTCGGGTGAAAGCTGAAAGCAACGAAGACAGTGACAGCGTTATTGGGGGGTATTCCAGCGTTCCATAGACTCCACCACCTGGCCCTGAAGTTCACCTAGGAAGTGATTCACTCGGATCGTTCTTGTTAATGCTAAAGGTCGGCAAAGAAGGATCAGACAACTTTCAACCCATCAAGTGGGGTGTCAGGGGAGGCAAAGTCGGTGTCGTGAATTGCTCTCGAGGCCATGGTCCGTGTTTTGGGAGTTCGTTCGTGAACTTGCTTGGGTATTGGTGCACCCGGACGCTTATGATCAGGAACACCATATACGACATCCCGGCTGGACATAGTTTTCTCGCTCTCAATCACAACGCGATCATGGGTATCGAGATGTTTCGAGTGCAGCAAACGGTAAACACGTCACCTACCCCGCCGACTGTCACCGGTCTCATCGACTGTGCATCATATGTTGGAACTAGTGCTATGTCGGCAGAGGAGCACGAGAACGATATGTATACAGGTTCGGTTCGTCCATCGCCGAGTCGCTGAAAGATGAACGGGCAGCACTCCACATGGCTCCGCTTGAGCTCGTCCAAGCAAACACCATGGTGGCAGCTTCCGTCAAAGCCTTGACAGCGGTGTTTGGCCCTCACACGGCTGCCGGTGTCGAAGACCCTATGATCGACCGAAGCGTTCGTGGGCCTAGAAAGACCGAGAGGATGACGTCTCTGCTTTCAACTCTCCAAGCATGCCCTGACTCAGCCCTTGCCGCTCGATTCGACGAATCCGAATGGCCCGTCACCGACAAAGACCCGCATGGACGCCTGAAGGCTTACCCATTAGACTATACTCAGTCAGCGCTGACTAAGTAGTCTAATGGGTAAGCCTTTCTAACAACGCCGGCTGGTCAAAGACTGCAGCCCTTCGGTATTCTCGAAGGTTCTTGATGTGTTGAGGATGAAGAAGCGTGAAGCCTGGGCTGGTGACGATAACAAGATGGGGGCGGCGGTCCTTGTTGCCATCGAAACAGCTGATGATCGCGCGCCTTTCGAGGAGTTCGTTAACATGTACTTTCCAGGCTGCGAGAGTTTTCGGCCTTTCACCCGGAGAGGGTCTTGTACATTATCGGCATTTTCACCATGGTTAACCATGGTTAACCATGGTCATGACCATGGTTAACCATGGTTAACCACCATGGTTAACCATGGTTAGCCATGGTCATCCATGGTCAATGACCATGGCTAGCCATGGTCATCCATGGTCATCCATGGTCATCCACCATGGTTAACCATTGGTTAACCATGGTTAACCACGGTGGTCAACCATGGTCAACCATGGGTAACCATGGTTAATCATGGTGAATGGTTAACCGGTGGTCAACCATGGTTAACCATGGTGAAGTTCATCATGGTTGACCATGGTTGACCATGGCAAGAGTGTGACCATGGTTGTACGTGTTGGTACCCATGCGCAACTTTGTTTGAACCTGTCGGCGCACATGCATGATAAGAGTCTTTCCTCGTAGGCGTTACATTATGTTACAAATACACTCGGAGGATGATAATCGTGACGTTTAACTGTTCTAGTCAGGTATCAGGTAAGTATAAAACAAATGTTTGTAGGCCTTTGTTGTCGTCGCCGTCGTCGTCGTCGTTGTTGTTGTTGTTTTTGTCGTCCCTTTTCAAAACGCGCTGTTCGATGTTTCAGCCTCCGGCTCTGGAGAAGAGGAGGCAGACTAATGCACACAAGGTGCTGCGCGCCGTGTCTCGCGCACAGCCCACAGCGCGGCCGCGACGGTGGCGCAGTGTGCGTGCGGAGGTGGCGGCGCGGCGCCGCGCTACCGGCTGCGCTACATAAAGTATAGGTAAATCAAATCGTTTATTGGGGGGGCAGCTGCTGTGGGCACAGCTAGCTGCGGTGGTCTATCTGCTATAGAAGCCTAACCCTATAACCAATCAATCCATTGCTTTTTCCTTTCGCGTCGAGGGAGACCGACGCACAAAATACACGGCCCGCCGCGTCTGGTGCCCAGCGCGGCCGCGGTCATGCCGCGTTGAGTCTGCGTGGGTTGCTTAGCAACCAACTCTGCGGTACATTTAAATCGGTTTGGGGTGCGCTGCTTCAGCAGCAGCTGCTGCTGTGCTGTGCCAATGAGGTCCCTGTCTTAGAACAACCTCACGGCTACCAATCCAGCGCTCCCCTTTCGCGCGGATAGAGACCGAGGCACGCAAGGTGCGGCACCCCGTGTCTCGCGCCGAGAGCGGCCGCGGTTGTGGCGCATGAGTGACACAGCAGCAGTAGTAGCAGAAAAGTATGTAGGAGGGGGGCACAAAAAAAGAGAGAGTCCATCCGTAGAAAGGAAAGTGGCATGTTCTTCTGCTGTTTCTTCTGCTGTATGCACATACATATATGTACATACATACATGCATATCAAACAAAAAGCAGCGTGCTCTGTACCTACCCCTGTCTGCCTGTTCTGAATATATATGTAGTGCTCTGTAGATGTATATCTAAATATCTGTAGGTTGTAGTTCTCGCTGCTAGGCTATTGCTGTGCTGGAATGTGGGGTTGCTATAATAATAAGCTGAACATCATCCATCCAGCAGCAGGGCAGCAGCAGCAGTATACTGTTGTACAGATAATACTCTGGCTGCTGCTGTACATATTCCCTGTGGGTTGCTGTGTGTCAGGAGAGACAGGTAGTAGGTAGGTGTGGCTCCCCGACGGATTCTTGCGTGTATTTATTCCTGTCAAAACATGAAATACTGGTTGCAGTCTTACAGTCAGTGTAGAGATATTTCACACAGCGTACAGCAGTAAATGTATACAACAACAGACCAACAAGGCCGCGTTGTCTACACAACAACAAAAGAACGAAGAATTCATGTCTTGAATACTGAAAAAGATTGCCGAAAAGCTTTCATGTGCCTGCACATTACATGACATGCCTCCCACACATAGTCTACATAAGGATCGAGGAGTCATCATTGATGTGCAGGCAATCGATGCAGGAAGAAAGTTCATTTATCTCGGCGCACTATTACACTACTGCTGCTGTACACAGCACATACATGCCTCCCATAAACAGGATAGACGTACATACATACATGTAGAAAGATCGATTGATATCGTTTAGATCGTTCAGCAGTAATAACAATAACAGCAGCCCCCGGGTAGGCCGCTTCTGGTTACGAAACAGATCGGCTAAGGGTTGAGGTACGGATGCATACCGCATTATCATGCGCTGTTCACCGTGTAAAAAAGTAACTCGGGAGAAAAGGACACATTATCGATGTGTCCTTTCTGATCTAGATGGACCGCGTCCTGCGGTGACTAGAAAAAGTAGCTGGCTAATCTAATTGACAGATCTCGGCCTCTCCCTCTGAGCCCCTCCGTGTATGCATACAGCACACGTTTGGCGAAGTATTGCAGCAGCATACAAGAACGAACGGCAGACAGACCTCCGTGTATGCATACAGCACACGTTTGGCGAAGTATTGCAGCAGCATACAAGAACGAACGGCAGACAGACCTACCTGGCGAGGCTACTTTTTAGCTTCAACTTCACAAAAAGAAGACGAGTCGAGGATGGATATGGATGCGTGTGGTGTTCTTGCCGTGAACACGGAAGAATAATATTTCATCGGGAAGAAAGACCCATCCATCCTTCAATTTGGCATTCTTTTCAAATATTCTTCATCCCGTAGCTGCGGTCGGTCGCTCGGTCGGTCGCTCGGTCGAGTTGGGTTGAGAATTAGGTTGAGCAAGCTTGGGTTGGGAAACGTTGGGTTGGGTAGTTTGTGTTTCGTCGTTCGGTTTGTCGGGGTGCGTTTTTTGGGCGGGTTGGGGTGGGTTGGAGGTAGACGGTGTCTGTCTTTGGTTCGTCTGTCGGACGGTCGGTCGGGCTGGCGTTGGGTTGTATTTTGGGTTGAATTGAGTTGGGCGAAGCACGGGTCGGGTCGGTCGGTCGGTCTGTCGGTCCGTGGGTTGGTCGGGTTGTGTTTTGGGGTCGAGTTGTGTTTGTTTTTGTGTTCGGTTGGGTAGGGCGGGGTAGTGTAGGGTATGATAAGGTAGGGTGTAAAGTAGGGTGTGTAGGGTCGGTCGGTCGGTCGGTCGGTCGGGTTGTGTTTTGGGGCGGATTGGGTTGGGTTCGAGATAGGGTGAGTTGGCTCGGTCGGTCGGTTGGTCGGTCGGTCGGCCGGTCGGTTGTGTTGGTGTTGGTTTCTGTGTATTGTGTTGGGTTAGGGGTGGTGTAGCGTAGGGTAGTGTAGGGTAGGGTCGGGGTTAGGTTGGGTTGTTGATAGTGTGGCCTTGGTCGGTCGGTTGCTCGGGTTGCGTTTCGGGGTCGGGTTGGGATTGGGTAGGAGGCAGGGTGGATTGAGTCTCGGTAGGTTGTTCGGGTTAGAGTTGGTGTTGGTTAGGGTTAGGAGTTGGGTTGTGTAGGGGGGTTGTGTGGGTTGGCTCGGTCGGTCGGTCTGTGGGGTTGGTGTTGGTTTCTGTGTTTTTTGTTGGGTTGTGGGTTAGGTAGCGTAGGGTAGGTAGCGTACGGTAGTTTAGAGTAAGGTTGGCTTGGTGGTAGGGTGGGCTTGGTCGGTCGGTTGCTCGGGTTGCGTTTTGGGGTGGGGTTGTGTTTGGTTGGGAGCATGGTGGGTTGAGTATCGGTCGGTTGTTCGGGTTAGAGTTGGGTTTGGGTTGGGTTTTGTGTTGGGTTGGGTAGGGTTGTTGGGGGGGTTTGGTCGCTTGGTTGGTAGGGTTGTGTTTTGGTGTCGGATTGGAGTTTGGTTGGGGGTAGTGTGGGTTGGCTCGGTCGGTCGGTTGGGTTGGGGTTGGGTTGGGTTTTGTTATTGGCGAGGGCAGGGTGGTGCAGTGTGGTGTAGGGTTGGGTGCCCTTGGTCGTTTGGTTGGTCGCATTGGGTGTTTTGTTGGTTTGGGCTACGTTGGAGGTAGTATGGGTTGGATCGGTCGGTCGGTCGTTAGGTCGGTTGGGTTATGGTTGGGTTGCGGGTTGCTTAGTGTTGTGTAGGGTGGGGTAGGGAGGGGTAGGTAGGGTGGATTTGGTCGGTCGGTTGGTCTGGTTTTTTTTTGGGTTGGGTTGGGTTAGGTTGGGGTGTAGTGTGTGGGTCGGGTCAGTCGGTCGGTCGATGGTTCGGACTGGTTGGGGTAGGTGTAGGGTTGGGGTTGGTTTGTGTGTAGGGTATAGGGTAGAGTAGGGTTTGGTTCGGTCGGTCGGACGGTCGGTCGTCGGTCGGTTTAGCCGTCGATCGGGCGGCCTGATTCGAACGGACTTCTTCGTGGTCGCTCGTCTCCTGCGGGTCACGTTCCTATGTACTACATGTTTGTGGCGTAGTATTTTTGCGCGTTGCCAAATTGCTGTGTGGTTAGGTGGAGAGGTCTTCATTGGGGTGTCCTGGTTGTTGAAAGTGCCGCCCTGCATAATGCAGTCGGTTCACTTGGGATCGGGCGGATTTTGGGTGTTGTGTTCTTGCTCTAGGTGTTTTGATGGTCTCGTCTTTACCCGACCGACCGTATCCTGTTGGGTTGAACAAATTGGGTTGGGTCGGGTTGGATTGGTCCGTGTTGGCCGTCTGGGTTCGGTCTCGGGGGGGGTTGGTTTGGTTTGGTACGGTTGTGTTGTGCTGGGTTGGGGTTGGGTTGGGGTTGGGTCGCCGCCGACGAGGCTTAGCCACCGTCTCTTCGTCGTTCGTCGCCGTTGGATTGGGTAAAGGGTTGGGTTTTGGGTAGGGTAGGGTAGGGTTGGGTCGGTCGGGCGGTCGTGTAGTGTACAACGAGCGGCCACTCGACCAGCCAAAAAATCACAAACAAACGAAAAACACTGAACAAAGCGTGGCGAGCTGGCAGCACGCAGGACCCTCTTGCTCAGTTCACCCGACCGGCCTTCCCGCCCATGGTGAGACAGACAGGCAACCGTCACGGCTGACTTGTGTCGGCCACACAAGGTTTAATCTGCCCGAACCAACCTGGTGTGGTGTGAGAAAGTGGTTCATACACTCCCTAGCGCACGATGCTGGATCCCCCCACTAGATTTGCACTGTATGGAGCCGCAGCGCTGCTGTATTTGGCTCGAGGTGAGCATTTGAGTCAGGGTCGAACAATGCGTGCGGTATGCGAATGAAATACCCTAACACAAAAAAATATCGTCTAACAGGCAATCGTTGTACATTAAGAACGCAAAACGCTACATGACCCCCCTATGGTGGTCATATGACAAGTCTAGTCCCGTAATCTCGACCAAGCAAGTGGCCATGAACAAGCCTTAGACCATTGCAACAACACTATTGGGGAAAAAAAACTTGTACGAACGCACGCTAGCACGCGATTGACATTGGCTACCCCCTCCGTCCGTCTCCTGGGGGGCCCGGGTGGTCTGTCCTACTACAAACCCCGAGCTACCTACTCACTTGACGTGATACACGTACTTGTTTTTCCAAGAAGGAAAGGCTCCCCTTGTCACTAGGGTGAGCGAGTCACGACCACCCCCCCCCGCAAATGTACCCTCTCCACTGACTTTGGCCACACGCAGTTTTTAACGAAGTTGTCATCTTCAGACATCCCCTCAAACCGCAGATCGACTATAGCTGAAGGCCACGTAATTCGGCCTAGGTCCTCCCTGTAGCTCGCCCCAAATGACATCTCCTTGAGGGTTCGAGGCCATGACTGTCGACCACAAATGGCCTGGGCGTACTTTCGTCCGAAGACAAGCGATTGCAGCCGAGGTGGCAACTGAACACGGCGAAACTTTCCATTAAACTCGCCCCCAAGCACCAACTTCTGCAGGCTCTGCGGCAAAGTTATACGTTGGAATCCTGGGCCCATCCCCCCCCCTACCTCGAGCTCGAGTAGTGTGGGCGGCCACTGCGTGCGAGAAAGCGACTCACACTCGGCAAAACGATCTCCGAACCTAATTACCTCCAAGGAGCGGGGACATTCCACAGCATGTACTTTCTGGTTGAATGCCAACTTGAACGAGATAACTCTGATTGCATACGATTTCCATCGAACGTTGTTCAAGGGTCGGTTGAAAGACTCTCCAA
>FN649759.1:707528-739169 GCA_000310025.1 Ectocarpus siliculosus | reverse complement strand
TGGGGGAAGGGGCCCCATCATTAAAATATTGGGAGGAAAATTAAAGGGGGGGCCAAGCGGGGGTTAAAAGGGGAGGCAGGGCCCCCCCCCCCCCGCATCCTCACAACTGAAAAAAATGCCCCTAGAGTTTTCACCAGAGACAACCGGGGAACCCCCCCCCCGCCCCCCCGCCGCGAGATACCAAATACACATGAGCGTCCACCGCACTCCACGCGATGTGCGTGGTACAGCAGTGGTGGGGCCTAGAACGTCTTCCACGCGTGACACAGGGGAAGGCACGCACGGCTTTCAACGTTACATCGTTCTACCACAGGCAGGCCAACACCTGCGGTAAACCGTGGCGCGTTACCGTCAACCGTGAAGCAGAGAGAGGGAATGGCGCCGAGGACATATTGGCACGACTTGACGCACTTTGGACAAGCTGAAACAGAATGTGGAAACCTTTCAACCTCAACAAAGCTATTCAACCTCGACCACACGACTCACATCACAAACAGGGTCATTCCTAGACAACTACGACACTGAACAAAAGCTTTGGCGGAAGGCGGATAAGCCTATGATCGTCGTGCGCTTTGGCTCGTCCCCAAGACCACATGGTCGCTCTCCGGGCCCACGGCATCACGACCAACAACCAAACCCCAACCACACGCAAAAACAGAAGTCGTCTGGTATACATAGTCTAGGTGGTCACAAACCAACCAATGATCCAAGCCGAGGGTCCTTTCTCTCACCCCCAAAACGGTCTGGTCCGGCTTCTTGCACGTGGACGCCATCAGCAAAAAGTCTCGCTGCGCCGCCCAGGCCTTCTTGATCACGGCTCCCTGTTGCACGTTGGAAACGAACGTGCGCGTTCGAAGGTTAGCATGGAACACAGCCGACAGGGGTAGGGTAAACGGTCGGTTGAAATGCGGTGAGGGTTTATGTAGAATAAAGCTGTTGGAGGAGAGACTAAAGAGACGGGGGAGCGGTGAATCTCGTTTGCCATTGCGTCTCGATGATCACGTGAGTGCACAGCCCCCGTGGTAGTGTGGTAGCACCGCCGAAAGGAGAAGCGCTGTGCCTTGTCAGGTCATACGACGCCCGCTGCGACATCGGCCAAAAACACCTGGTGCAACATGCACCGATCGATTATACTATGGTCGTCGCTCTGTGCTACGGTGCTGTGCACCAGCTGCGGGTCAAGAGTTGCGTACACAGGGTGAGACCTAACCACACCCTACTGTACGCATCTATTCCACCACCACTGGAGGCTGGAAAGTGGGTTGCTTGCAGCCTAGCGCCGAGCGATGCTCGTCCGATGCAAGTGTCGGCCGCACCATCTCGCCAGCAGTCGTCACAAAGCAACGCTTTCATTAAGAGAGGATTCACCCGATGCGACCGCCGAAAGCACCAGCACCAGCATACCGTATACGACACAAGATTACACACCCCCTGAGCCGATTTTCAAAGCTCGATTACTCCACGACCAATAGGATGTATAAACGAAACGATACGTTTTCGGAGAGATCTTGGCCAGAAGGCTTCAATGCCGACGTTTTCGGCATCCCTATTCTTTCTGCTGTTGATAAATCGAGCTTGGAAAATCGGCCCAGGGGGTGTGTAATCTTGTGTCATATACGGTAAGCACACAACATGAACAATCACCCACATCACCACAAGATTACAACGACGAGCACAGCAACATGAACAATCACCACCCCCAGATAATCGAAGCTCAACCCCCGCCGAAATTACAACGACAACGACAGCAACAGCAACACCAAACAAAATTCGCCCCGGCGGGCACTACAAACGACGAGGACAGCAACAGCACCAACAACAGCACCATCACAAAACCCGAACAAAAATTCGGAGCTCACTCCTGCGGCAGCCCCTCCCCCGAGAGTCCCACAGGCACCCATGAAGGGCTCGAGGCACTTGGAGCAGTACTCGTCGAAGGCGGCGACAGAGGCAGAAACCTCGTCACCACCCGCAGGAAGGCCTCGCGAGCCGGAAGCCATGGGCGCCGCCGCCGCCGCCGCCGCTGCTGCTCCTCCCGGGAGCACGGTCTTCTCCACCGTCGAAAGGCGGGCCTCGAAGGAGTCGAGGAGGGCTTGGAGCTGACCGGTCGCCATCTGCCTGCTTTATTTTTTATAGGCGGGTCTTCTTGCTTACTGTCGTCCGAAAGGCCGAAAGGAAATATTCTTTGAAGGGTGTGTAGGTGGTTCGGCTTTTCATCGGATGTGTATTTCGATCGACGATTTTTTTTTTTTTCGACGGGAGTTTTGTCGAGATTGTTCCGCAGACCGTTCGGACAAAGGCATACGGGCGGAAAGGACACAGGGGAGAAAGGGGAGGACCCACGACAAGGGCGCGGAGGGCGATCGACGGAGGCGTACGGGGTGAGGGCGTGAGAGAAAACAGGGGAAAATTGAGTTAGATACAATCAACCAACGATTTCGTATTTGGTCTACCGTGTGCGGACTACAGCCTACAATGGTATGTCGGTGTGCAGCGTTGGCAATACGCGATGAGCACCCTACAGCAGTAGTACCCTCCGCACATCCATACACAGAGGGCGCCGGGGAGAATCAACAAATGTCGATTGATCACATGGGGACGGTGCTGCGATGGTGCGGGGTTTGGTCCGTGGGTTGCAACAAAACACAGTAGACTACATGCAATCACAGAAAGACTCGTTCTATGAATTAGAGATAATGCCACAGCAAGCGAAGAGGAAATGTTCGAGTTGGGAGACAAACCGGCTGCTGAATACTTGGGCTAATTTAGTAGCCAAAAACTTTACAAAACATCCCCTGGTAGCTCTCTACCGGAGCAAAGAAAAAAGTGCACGTGAGAACCCTCGGTTATGTCGTGTGTTGGTTTGTTTATTTCGAGAGCGAGGTCAACCGGCTGTACTGCTGCGGCTGGAACACATCGGGCAGGGTCGTCAGCTTGTCAGCTTGCACGAACGGTATTGCGCCGCATTCAAGGATGTGGGAATCTCGCACGATCCCAACAACGGCGCGAAACAACGAAAGCAGGGCCAAAATTGGAACGACTTTTATGCAACGAATCTTGACAAGGGGTAGCAGAACGAAGCAACCCACGTCGGAATTGCGGTGCTCTCAAAGGCGGCCGGTGTTCGTTTGTTCAACTACAAAGGAACCTCTGTGGGCAAGAATCAACCAACTTCAGTTCCTACAGGACACAAGGTGGTACCACCCACCAAGTGGCGAAGGGGCGTGCGTAGAGAGTGTAACACAAGCCTGAGGGCGTATATTCTGGGCCTGGACTTCGCGGCTACGCGGGAACCTTGTTTGAAGCACTACAGCAGTAGTGCTGGAGTGCATTGGCCCAGCAGCTTGCTGCCATGCTGCTCGGGTGCGCGCCCGTTTATCGTTGATCGATTCTTCGTCTTCTTCTCAAGGGAAAAGGAACAGAAATTCCCTCCGCAAAAACAGAGGACCAACAAACGGTCTTGGTGCTGACAAGAAACGCTGCAACTCTTCAACCAAAAAACAAACTCAACCCCCTTGCATAGCAGCGCGCCAGGGGTATGGCTTAGCAAGATAGGGTTGAAAATGAAGCTTACACTGAAGAAGGTCGACCTCTCTCTACATGATACTCGACAGCCGCATGCTCCTGACAGAGAAAATCTCCCACACGCTTTTCTGCATCGTGGAGTGGAGAAATCAACACAGCGGTTTGGGTAGAGCCCGACAGTTCTGCGGAAGCCATCGCCCCTCACGCAAGCAAAGCAAGCCAGTCACCTCGATAGCACACGCTTGCTGGTTTGTCGCCTCGATGCTTGTCAAGATGATGTGATGGGTGATGCGATGGATGTGCAACGTAATGATGCGAAATGTACCGAGAGAAGGAAGGGAGGGAGTCCGTAGATTCGGAAAAAAAGAACCCGTGGTACCCACACCTTGCGAAAGAAGCTGAGAGGGGAGGGGGGGCGTCTTGCTTGGCCGCGTACAGGAGGGTTGTGCATGTGGCTACTCAGCCAATCAGCTACGAGTCTTTAACAAGGGATTATTAGCAGCTGAGCTGGCAGAGGTTAGTATGCATGTCAACGAGACATACATCCATCGCACTTCCTTTTCACTTCATGACACAAAATTATTTTGAGCAGTAAATATATTCGCCAGTCCTTGCCCAGACAACATGTACTAATCTAATCTGTGCAATGGATCGCAACAACAAGAACGCCTTGTTCCCATTTGTTTTCGGGGGCACATTGTTAGCGTCGACTCGCACTGACGCTTTCAAGTGTAGAAGTGACAGGGAAGATAGGCGAATATCGAGATGATTGAACATGCTCAGCATCAGCGTTCAGTCCATCAATCATGGAGTATGTACGAATTTTACGCCGAACGACGCCTGCCTGTACCACAAAGGGGTGCATCACTGCAGGCAGACAGACCGCGGCTGCACCAGATGGGACAGCAAACGCCAAAATAGCAACACCCGGCCACCGTTCCCCAACAAACAGGACGATGTGACACAGCAGTGCTTTCTCTGGTCCATCAACTTGCAGAAATCATCCTTCCAACCTCTACAATATAACCCGTCCTCCCCCGAAGCTCCTCCACCCCCCACCCCTCGGTCTTTCTACCGCAAGGAAAAATCTCCTCGAAACGCACACATGACGACACGACGAAACGCAAACAGTGACAGATTAGGTTCCTACAACATATAGACTATGTGGGAGGCGGCATATAAGGTGGCACAGAAAAGCTTTCTACCGCCAGCACCTCTCAGTTCCTCGAAAAAAAAAACTGGCAATCAATCTTCTCCCGGATATCGTAACCACTACCCGAGCACAATCAACAACGACACGAAACAATGACAATCAACACCACGACAGACAATTGGGACCAGGCCAGCCGTGACTAGCATTTCGACTTGAGAACTTTCCTCAACAGCTAGCACCCCCCCTCGCCCCTTCTCGAAGAACACCGTAACTCACTCCGAATCGCATGGCAGCGTCACGAAAGAAAACGACCAACCGGTCGGTGCGAAATCACGGTTGGCGGGCCCCACGATTCAAACCAAGAGATGGCACCCCCAACGCAGGCTGAACCGACAACGAATAGAGAAGAAAAATGGCCCATGTGCGTGGTGGCTTGACAAAAAACAGGTTCGTTCTCAGCCAAGGACCCCACACTAAAACCTATATAAATAGTCGTCGTGGGGATATACAGCAGTACCCCATAGACAAAACAAGAAACGAACCTAGTACAAAATAAGAGGTTCTCAAGTACTTCTCGACAATCCAAGATCAGCCCCGGTTAAAGCGGGCGATCTCCGAGCTCAGCGCGCAACACGGGACCATCACACCCATGACTGCGAAACCCTTACCCTGCAAGAACCAAGAAACTTGGTAGGCCTGTATTCCAAAAAAATGAGTCAGAAGTGGGTCCAGGGTGGCAAGAGTGCCAAACTGCGTTCCAATGCCAAACTTCGGTCCCACCCAGGCACAAGAAAGCAAGGCTTCTGAGCCTATTCTCGAGCTTCCTGCTTTAGACCCAGTGTTGTGTGCTTCAATTCAAACACAGCTCATACAAAAGCAGCCTTCAGAAAGCCAACCAGGCAGCAGCAAGCGTTATCCTACACTCACGGCCGTACCCGCCCCCGCCGTTCAGTTCACAGCGGGCACGATGATCACGGTGATTCTTGCAACACCTTCCCGACCGAAAAAATATGGAGTACATCACTTCGACACGAAAATACACAACATCTCACGAGACACGAAACAGGCTTGCCGCAATCGTCACAGTTCTTTCTCGAAATATTCCCGTGGACGCTTGTCACCTGCGAAATGTCCACACCACGAACTAAAGTTATCCTGAGAGGACAAAAAACACTCCTTTCCGTCGTTCAACAAAGAAATATCGCAAGCACGAAATGAACAAAAGAGGAAGCATTTCCCTTGCACACTAACACACGAAAAGACAAAAAAAAAAGAAAACAAAGGGATTACCTCTTCAGGGGCAAGTTGATGTGGACCGCCTACACGACGGCCGGGAAGGGTAGAGGGTACCAGGGACTTGAGAGGCAAAACAAACACACCGGTTGTTGATCAACCATTAGCACAGCGGACCAGATTGCCCACACAACAGAAAGAAGTAGGCACGCTTTTGATGACAGGGGGGGGAAAAGTCGCCAAAAACGCGGCGAACCAAAAGCCCTGTTCTTGTAGACCACAAATTTTACTCTTAAGAGGCGAAAACCACACCTTGAAAATACTCTAAACAAATAAAAATTAACACGTGGGAAGACTTTCTACTTATTTTACCGAAAGCGACTATTTACCGAGTGAAAACATGGCTTCGGCACAGCAAGAGGGCATCACAAGATAAGGCACTGGGCTTATACTGCGTTGCCAATGCTTCGCCAACGTCCCAAATGAGGAGGAGGAACATCTCTCGCGCTTGCAATTCTGCATGGCACGCATTTAAAGAAGAAGAAAAAAAGGTGCGCCAGGGAACCATGACCACAACTCCCCTTCTTTGCGATAGGAACCGGCCGGCACAGCCTCACCACATCCCACAAAACGATCATGATCTAGGGTCAGCCAACTTCACACTCCAAGCCATGTCGAGAGCCAGGTCATCCAAACATTCCTCTAGGCGGGGCCATGCTCCCGTTCTAGACCTTTGCTCTCGACCGTTCGGAGGAGCTGCCGACGCACCGCAAATCAAAACAGCGTTTTCCTCTTACTCTGGAGCAAAAAAAGCGGGTTAGCTAGGCGAGGCGCGAGGCAGGAGGCCGAGACAAGGGCCTCTTCTACAGCACACGCAGGCCTCCGGCGATGGTGCGAAGGGACGATATGGGCGCCGGGCCTATCGCCGCAACCGTGCACGTGTCCGCCCGCACGTTCCCCACCCATGCCGCTTGCTTGTCTCGGACCATGGTGATGGGCAGGTGAGATGAAGCTCCGAACTGCATCAGCAGCGCGTGCGCGCAGTCCATCGGGAGGATGACAAGAAGACAGGCGTGGGGGGCACGGGAACACATGAGGGGGCGTGCTCTTATGTTTTGCGTGCCTTGGAGGGTAGACCGTTGACCACGCGTCCACGAGGGGACGGAGCAATGTTCCCACAGGACCGATCACCGACGACCAAGCGTTCCTACATGGGCGGGGGGGGGCGGGGGGGGGGGCTCACCACCCCGCAAGAGCTTGTCAACCTGTCTTGGAGCTGTTCATCGCGTACACCAATCACGCGCGTATCAACTCCTGTTCCTAACGCACTAATAAACACGACGTTTCACCACCGCTCTCACCACAAGAATTGCGTCCAGGTTCGCGGCATCCTCCGCTCCAAGGACAATCATCGACTCCCCGGCCTCCCTCCACACGGCAAGGGTGTCGGACCGTCCGCTGCCCTCCGCCTTCCTAGCCGCCGCCAGCGCTGCCTTCGCGCACTGCGCCGCTAGTGTCCCGGGCGACATTCCAAGGTCCAGCCGCACCAGCAGCGCCAGCGTGAGGTTAGGGCCCGACAGGGACGTTTCCCCCCACCCGGCGGCCGCTGAAAACGCGCTCGCTCTCGACCCCGATCCCCTCCGTTTCCGCTCGTCGCGGAACCCGTTCCCTGCCCCGATGCTTCGCACCGGGGGCGGGCTGTGAGAACGGATGACGTGCGCGGCGGCGCGCCGGTTGGGCTGCGGCGGGGGCGACGTGGCGGAGGAGGAGGGTACCAGCCGTGACGACGCCGAGGAGGAGGACGACGACAACGCTCTCTGCTCGGACGAGCGTTCTCCAGCGTCATCCTCGGCGGTGACCTCGCTCGCCGCCGAAGCGGCGCTCGGTGGCTTGCGGTGGCCGCGCCGGAGCCTGCTGAGCAATCCCCCGCCCCCGCCGGACGACGACTTCGTGGACCCTCCAAAGCCGCTGGGGACCCTGTCCACGCCGTCACGGGCGGGCGAAACGTCCCCTATCCACTTCGGAGACACGCCTCCCATCCCCGCGGGCGAGACCCCGCCCCTGCCCTTGGACCGATTCGCTCCCAAGCTACCGCTGCCGCGGCGCCGGTGATGCGACGTTGTTTCGCCCCTGCCACGTTCGCCGTCGGCACCAACGCCGCCGCTGCCGCCGGCGGGTCTACCGGTCGCAGGCTCGTTGGTGGCGAACTCCCTCGGGTAGAGCCCGCCCGCGTCGGAGGGGGCCCCGCGAGGAAGAAGCGGGGTGATGTCGAGCAGGAACTCCATGTTGACGTCGGTGTTGTCGCTGCCCGTGGTGGCCATGGCCGCGTCGACGTCGAGCCCGTCGAAGCCGGCCTCGATGAGCCTACGGCGGGTCGCGTCAGCCAGCGTCTCTCCCTCTTCCTGCCCCTCCTCCTCCTCGTCGTTGAGTTCGCCCGCCTGACCTTCACCGCTGCCGCTGTGCCCTCCGGTTCCTTCCGGGTAGATTTTGTCCCCACCCCCGCCACGGTTTCCCACACGACCTTCCGCTTGGTTGTCCGCAAGGCCATCCAGCGCAAACTGAACCAGCTTCTCCCGCCCCATGTTACCCCCACCATTCTCAAGCGCGACTCCGCCTTGACTCTCGCTCCCTTGCTCTCGAGCCGTCCGTTCCCATATTGACGACTCCCGTCCGGTCGAACTCGGGGGCACCGCCGATTCAACACCGCCGCCGCTGCTGCTCTTAGCGGCGTTGTCTGGGGAGGGGAGCGGGGCGGGAGGGTCCGGCGAACACGCCTCTGGCTCGGCCGCTAGAACCGCTGCCTCATACGTCGACAGCGAGAGCGGCGGGGGCGGCGATGATGCTGCCGCTGGAGCAACGGCGGGGGTGCCGCCGAGAAGACCGTTGTTGCCACCGGACTCTCGGGGTACTGGCGGCGGCGGCGACGCCAGGGACGACGCGATCGCCGAGAGGCATGCCACAAGCAACGCGAGCTGCTTCTCCTTAGGGATGGCTTCGAACGGAGGTACGTGGATGAAAAGGCTGTGGCGCCCGCTCGGAGCCGGAGGGGCTCCCGCCGTTCTGGCAGCGACCTCACCGCCGCCGTCGCCGCTGAAGCAGAAGGCGTCCTTTGCCCCATTACCCGAATCCAGGCTGCGGCGCTCACCGGGTCCCGTGGCTGCTCCAGCAGCGACCTCGCTGACACTATCTCCGCTAAAACAAAAGGCGTCCTTTACTTCCCCACCCTCTCCCGAAGGTCCCGCGACTTCTTCTGCTCCACCTTTCCCGGGCGCCGCCGCCGGCGCCCGTCCCCCAGACCGTTCGCAAAGACCGAGCGAGGAGTAGTAGACGTAGTTGCACACGAACCGGCCCGCGTCCTTAGACTCCTCGACGTACTCCCGCCCCCAGCCCGATCTCTCGAGGCGCGCGAGGACGTCGGCGACGGGTACGGTGGTGACTCGACAGTGTTCCGTGAAGGGGTTGTCCTGCTCCACGGGGGCGAAGGAGGGGCGGTATCCCTGCTCGTCCGGGACGCGAAAGGTAGCTTCGTTGAACCCCTGGGTCTCCAGCGCGAACCTCTTGGACCCGCCGTTAACCCCGCAGTGCACGAAGACCGTGGCGCCGCTGTCATCATCTTCGTTATCCTTGCCCTCTTTTTCGTCGTTATCGCCGTTGACGGCGGTGGCGTTGCCGCCGGTGGTCGCATCGCCTTGCTCGGTGTTCGCGCAGCCGGGGCCGCCCCCTTCGTCGGCGCTCTTACCTCCCTCGCCACTGCCACCACCGCACCCGTCCGCGGCGGCAACGCTCGCGTTTCCGAGACCCCCGGTACCGCCATCCGCCGAAGCAGCAGGGTCACCGTTCAACACCGCTTCCCTCCCGCCGCCCCCCCTCGAGGAGGCCGAGCTCGCGGCGTGAAGCTCCCTGAGCTGGCGACCGCCCACCTCGGCCGAGACATGGAGCACCGTGCACGACCGGACTTCGAAGTCCTCTTCCCCGTCATCCCCGTCCAAGGCTGGAGGTTCAGACCCCCCGGTCTGCCCCGTCTTTCCAATCCGCTGTCCCCCCTTGCAGTCGCCGCCACCGCCGCCGCCGCCGCGGCGGCGAGCTTCCAGCTCTCCCTCCAGATCGTTCACGAGGTGCGTGGTCGGGTTGTCGGCTACACCATTGAACACCCCGAAACCAGTAACGTGGAACACGACCTTCGGCTTCCGCCTCCTGCCCTGTTGTTGGCACCCAGTCGACGCCGTCGATGCCACCGCAGGCGATGCCATTCCCGCCGCCGCTTCCGCCGCTTTCGCTCAACCGGGCCTTCTTTCCGGCTTCCAAATATCCGCGGGTGCTGTTCGACGAAGACAAGACAGGCAAAACCACCCGGTGAAAGAGCACCGCAGTCAGACGGACGAAAATGACTCGTTTTTCTCTAGGAGGTCCTCCGCCCTCGAACGACTTGGCTTGTTGCGGTTCGGAATCCACGTGGGTCTGCCGCCGCCGCTGCTGCTGCTGAAGCTGCTGCTATTGCGAAGTTTCCGATGTCAACCGGACGGTCCTCGGCTGTACAGCAACCAAGGGCAGGTGTCGGTCGTGAGGCAAAGTTGCGCAGGAAGCGGGGTAGGGAAGGAGAACATCAGCCGTCATTCGATGCATTTGGGGGAGGGGGTGGTGAAGAAGCTTAGAGTCTCAGCTGAACGCCTCGGTTGTATGGTGTACCCGCGGATACAATTTTGTCATTGGTTGCAGAACAGTGTCACGTTCGTTGTTGCTCGCCGTCTTACGCGCCACGATGTGTGTGAGGCGTTGGACACACAAACTCAGTTTGTTCCTTTGATACCGTCCCTGCCCTTTGGTCCGGAGAGCAGGTTCCCTCCCCACGACGCTCTATCATGGGGTTCCAGAGGATGGCCTTTAGAAGGATTTTTGTTTCAGCCGCCCTGGACTGATGCATTTTGATTGGTCAGCCGGCTAGTGCAGTCGATGCTGATAAGAAAGGGCACACAACACGTTGAACCGACGCTTGGTCAAACGTTTCTCCCTGATAGCCGGTGTCTTCTTTTGACTGAAGATAAGGTGAGTAGGCCACACGACATTCGGGTAAAACGAAGTTGTGAAATGCAGCGAACACAGGCGACCCCGAGGGAGGGAGAATGAAATAATGGACCCAGATACTATTCAAACGCAATGGGGGATAACAAAAATTACGGGAACTGAAAAACGAGCTGTGCCGGAGTGCCTTGCAAATCACTTAATTAACTGGCCAGCCGTGATGGAGGTAGGAATCTTAAGACTAGCCAGTAACACACTATTTACGCGTTTGAGATATTATAGTGTACCCGAATACCCGAATCAAAGGGACGCGTTCGAAGTCTCTACGGCATGAAGTCTTCAGAAAAAAATGGACTTGGGCACATATATTCGGAAAAATAATGAACTCTTGTTATGTTGCCTCTGTTCAATTGAAGATTTTCACTGCATGCGCATGTTTGCCGCGTACCAGTTCTCGTGCCTATCTCGTATCTAACGTACGCGCGGCTTTTGTATTGCCTTCTGTTCTCGAGCCGTTCGTCGCAAGTTGAAGCAGCACTACCGATGTTCCGGCTGCTGCTCGGCGGCAACCATGCAACTGCATGGAAACTGGGAAATTCCAGGAGCGCGGGCTCGCTATGCATTCAATACATTGTACTGCATCCGTGTCACCTGTGTGGATCACGAGGTCGAAATACATGTTTGTGTCCCAACACAACATTCCCGCGGCAATGTGCTGCGAAAGACAATCATTTGCTGAAAGGGATGCGAACTTTGTCCTCGGGTCATCACCAAATGTTCTGTGGCCAGGGGACTCACTGCTTGGCAAAAGGGTGACCGACTTTCCTGCCCTCATCATGCTACAGCAGCACCCGATACTAAGTAACACATCTGGAGAGTTTTGGCTTTCGAAGACTCCACGGGCAACCAGGAGATGCACTCCGAGGCGTGCCTCCCGCGGGGTGTGCATGACAGCAGCAGCACCGCTACCACCTTAATGGAGAGAGTGGAGCGGCGCCAGAACCAGTAAATAAGGCGTCTCACCGGCACCTGATCTCACCTGACTGACTGGTCGGGTTGGCTTTTTGATACGGGGGATTAAGGAATAATAAAAACACACACAGAAAGACTACCCATTCGAGATATACCCACAGCCGAACGGGATGCGGTGGAGTCTTGCAACATCCAGACAAGAGACAAACCAGAAAACTTCCAGTAGGAGCTTTCACCTATTTCGTGCTTGGCGCTATCTAGCTTTCCACACGTTCTCCAAGCCCTTCAGCCTGTCCCTGGGTCCTATAAGAGCTCTCCGTCCCGCTGCTCCTTCGCCCGCCCACGCACTGCTATTTTTCGAACAGTTCCTGTCACCCACACGAGAGCAAGAGAGAGCGGAACGTGTTCTGATGCTGGCTCCGGCCCCCGGGCTGCTGCTGTTGCCGACTGTCGACCACAACTCGTAAAAGAGTCAAGATTCAAAAATACAAACCAGTCTGCAACGACCAACTCTTTTTTCGATCAAACCAAGCATGAGGCACGGGCTGCAGCCCGGCGATGCACCAGTAAAAACTGACCTTGACGTGTGCGGCTCAGACGCGATTGGGAGGGGCAGCGTCGTACCCCTTCCATATTATTCGCATGACACGAAAAAATAGAGGCAGGGGCTCCGTGAATACGAATCATGTTTTTCGAGGGAGTAGCACAAATCGTCGGAGCTCCCTCCAGTGTTCGTCAAGTGAGTCTGCGATTGCATATCGATATCCTGTCGCCGTGGGGATTGCGTTCAGTGCACAGAGGGCGGGAGCGAGGGTGTGTGGGAGTCGGCAAGGCCTTCCCCGGGCGGTGGCGAGAGAAGCAGAGAACTAGGAAGAGACGGGTGACCGCGGATACACTGCTGCTGTGAGGAGGACCAAAAGACAAATACAAAAGACCATGCGGAGATCGTCGAGTCCACGTCTGCTGCGAAAATCGTTGATCTCCTTGACGCCTGTCCTTGCCCTCGGGCTGCTGGTCGTCTTCGTCGTTGCCCTCAATATGAGGTGAGGCCACCGTGTGGGGTGTGTGTGCTGCTATGGCGAAAATGACAATCCAGCTTGCGGTGTGTAGAGTACAGCCTGCAACACAGATGGAAGAAAGAGTCTTGCGGTGGACTGGTAACGGCCTTCCTTCTCCTCCACGCTTGAACAGCACTACGGGGCGGCTGAGGTCTCGTGCACACCATCCTCCGGTGCTTTGACAGACATGCCTATGATGGGAGTATGCGTATCTGTGCTCTGCCACCCTTCACCCTTGTATGCAGAGCATCAACTACTATTGATGCAAGCAAGTGTTTAGAGGAGATCAGATATGTGGAGCCAGTGCGGAGCCTTGTCTCCTCAACACCCCTGTCGTGCGAGACTATGCCGTAGGTGACACAAGATATCACACCCCCTGGACCGATTTTGCGAGCTCGATTATTCCATAGCGATACGTTCTCGAAATGTGGTTCACGAGATGGCTCCAATGCCGACATTTTCTGCATTGCCACTCTTTTTTGCTGTGTGGAGAACTGGCTGGAGCTTTGAAAACAGTCCAAACGGGGGGGAGGGTGGTATCTTGTGTCACCTGTGGTGGCGAGGCAGGGGTGGGCCAGTTTCGGTCCCCCAGCGGCGTAAAGCAGTGCCCTATGTTGGAACAGTGGTACACCGGCTGTTGTACGCTGTGGTTGGCGTGTGGCGTGTGTGGCTGAGGCCTCGGTAGAGAAACACAGACGCCCAAGCTGTCTTCAATTGATAGTTACAGACTCGGCAACGCCTTCACAATACCGCATCCAACGAAGGCGCTCAGAATAGAGGCGGTCTTGTACACCAAGTACTCCCAACACCATACAGCAGTTGGGCGAAGGTTATGAAATAGCATTTCTGAGAGTTGCATCACAGTTACCGTGCGTCTTGTTTTCCAGGCCGTGCTGTTGAATTCCTTTGACGCTACACGACTGATGTAGACTACCCCCCCACCTAAGGGCATCAACCACTGGGCCCCTTGTGCTGTGGGGGCTTCCGCGGGGGTACACGTCGCAGGCAGAGCGTTTTCTGTTTTGCTGAAGCAAGATATATCCCTTCTTGACTATTTCCCTCTGACTCCTGTTTTAGGGCACAGCTTTGCGTACTATACGGCTACAACGAACTTCCGCATGGCCGTTGTTCCGGAGACAAGGGGAATTAGTCAAGGGAGGGAGGGGGAGGTAGCAACGACACATGTGTCCCCTCGAACACCTGTGACGCTCACGTGCCCCCTCCGGCACACCAGAGGCTTGTCCTATTAATAGTGGTATTTCAACCCAGGCGCTCCGAGAGCAGTATTTCAAGTGTTTCCCCCGAAAACTGTGCAAGCAGACAAGAGCGACGGTGATTGTTGCATGCAACACCTCTATTCCCACCATCACACCACTAATCCCAGTGTTCCACGTACGGCTTGTTGTAGACCGGACTCGTGCTTTGCTGAAGGTGGCATTGGGCTATCGCTTTGGCTCCATAGGCTTTGGCTCCTTAGGTGATATCGTCAATCTTTGCATGCTGTGGAATGTGTTTCGCACTCAAGTCTGGCAGGTGTGGTCTTCTTCGCCGTAAGAAAAATTACAGTCCCCGTGTGGCCTTTCTCCTGCGTGGCCCCGGCTCACACGTAAATATGTTCTATAACGAGATTGGGCTGACGCCAGAGTAGATGGACAAACACACACACACGGGCGATCTGATCACGTTTTCGTTACGACGAACACGCACAGGTGGTGTCGTTGAATCGTTTTTTTTGTCACGTGGCATTGGCGAGCATTTCCATTCGACATGGCGCACAAACAGTCGTGTGGGTAGGCTGTGTGCAGCAGGCGTACGGCAGGCGGTTTGTTTTGTTTCGACGTGTTTTTTGCCGTCCAAATCCCGGCGACAGCTTCACAAGAACAACAAGAACACTCTTCGTCGGTACCTTGTGTTTCGGTTTGTCCTATACTGGCTTTGGACAGGCATTCTTCAATCCTGTGCGATTCACCAAACGGCCAGGAAGGGGCTCTCAACCGCGCTGCGATGGAACGGAGAATAAGAACGCTCGAAGACGAGGTGAGTGGGTGTACGTGAATTTCTGCGCGTAGGATTTTTCATTCGGACTGCTGTAATATTTTCGTCTCGGATTTCGGCAGGTCTGTTCTTGGTGCTGTGTTCGAGCACGCTTCGTTGGTAATCATTTTCCAGCAATTTGGTTCGACATCATCTAGGAGACCGAACCGCCGCCATTTCCCCGTACTGCCGCCCCGGGAGCTCGGATTCAAACGGAGAAACCCATCGTCTTAGCACACGTGTTTTTCGGGAGATATTTTGCGCAACGCAGTTCGCCCTTTCTCAACATGATATCGTGACGTGCTGCTTCATATTTTCGCTGGTTGCCTCCTCTTGCGGACATCGAACGTGTTTTGAGGACAGAGTAGCGTTAATGGCGAGTATTCGGATACCCGTGTCCTGTAAGCATGTTTTGGTTATTTGCCATTCGATTGGTGGACATCAAAATGAGCGCAACGTACGGAGGGGTTTAGGAGTTTCTTTGCGGAGAGGGCATCGGTATTACGGGAAGGAACACGTCGAAGGCATCGTTACTTGTGATTTCGTAGAGCCGGGTGAAGCTGACCCCTATTGAACCTGGCACGGTGGTTTGGTGTTTTGTGTATTGGCCAAAGGCGTGGTGTTTTCGTTGGCACTTCGTCTGGTCACGATGTATGGATACGGTTTCAGAAGTGGTCTTGGACTTGAAAGAGTCTCAACTCTCCTACTTGTACGCTTGCTGACCACCCTTTAGTCGCGTGGGTCCGATGTATGGGTTCAATCTGCCATTTACTCCGTATTTGCTAATGTGCGACCCCCCTGTGCCTCTTCCTGCATGCCTGCCTGTGTCGACCTCCCCCGGGTTCAGATTCTTCAGAATAGTTTATTGATGGATAAGGTGCTGCGCGGTTTGGACACGGCTTTTGGGGCTTCCGCTGTACTCTCGGTGAAGGAGCTGCGACGTTTGGCACAGACGGTGAGACAGGATAACAGTGTATTTCAAAGGTAGTTGCAGAGGGACTCAGAAGAGGTGTGTGTGTATACAGACAGCTCTTCGGACGTTGAGTACGGTGGCTGCAGTCGTGTGTTGAGAGGCACTCTACACTTCCGAGCGCAGGCGGTGTTCATGGTCACGAGTTATCGAGAACAATATAGAATTCGTTCAAAAGCATTGGACAATGATTGAGGTTCAGTACAGACGCGGCCCTTGCGAGGTTGATCCATCAAAAAGAGTCCCCGCCAATGTGGTAGAACACTATACACAGTAGCCGCCGCCGCTGGCGACAGAGTCACGAGTGGTGAGTTGGCCACTGAGTAGGCTTCGAGATATATCTTTGCCAGACTCACGTAGTGATGCCCTTGGAAGGGCAAGCCAGATACGGTTTGAGGTGTCGCCTTACCTTTCGAGGCAGCCGTTTTGGAATGGCGAAATCGCGCAGCTTTGGGTGGATGGTGGCCTCCTCGAAGACGGTGGATTTCTCGGACGGCCCTCGTGACCGATTGTTTATGCCTGGTGCCACCACAGTTGTAGCAAGATTATGGTTGCAGCAAAACATGGTAGGAGACGCATCGTAGGAAGCTTCGGAAAACCTCCCTGATCACGAGCGGGTGGATGAAGGCGAAGCATCGCGATACAGTATATACCAAGAACCATCCCCCGTACCCCGACCATAGCACCGGTACAAAATTCCACGCGAATCGACCAGCATCGTCACAGACAGCCCACACAAAGCGCCTGAAATAATGGTAACGCGTCACACGCAGGAGGCTTCGGAGATCGGGGAGAGGCGGTCTCGGCAGCCGCCACCCCCGATGTCGGAGTTCGCGAAGTCGAGGGTCTCCAAAGCCGTGGACGGCGGGAGGCTACAGGACCTTGTGGAGGCCGCGGTTGGCTCTGAAACCGGTTTCTTGAGTGAGGAAGAGATCACGATGGATGGGTTACCGTTGGGGGTTCTGTCCCGACAAGGGAACGGAGGGAACCAGGGGTGGGATTGGTGAGTGCTGTGCAGTCTGACTTTCGCGGGGGGCAAGGCAAGGGGGGGGGGGGGTGTACTCATAGTCGTGCATGCCGTAGTCGTTAGACCATTGACCTCTCATCCCTACAAAGCCGGGACGGAGCACGCCAGGTTCTCACCGGACTAGGCTCTCACATCACCAAGCGCGAAGCGCCGTGAGGTATTTGGCGAGTCGCATGAAGGGTGAGCTGCATCCTGCTAAGGGTGTTCGGCATCTTGTGCTTACTCCCTTGCGTACGGATGACAGCTGCGTATGACTTAGTTTATTTTCTGGTGCTTTCACTTCCAGAGACAGCTGTAAGCACTGTGTAACTGCCTCGAGGATGCATGACCATTTTAACACAACGTGGTGATATCTTCCCCCTTGCGCGGGGTGAGCGTTCTCCACCCCGCACAACATGATCTACTCGACCACCATTAAGGTTACCGCCAAAAAAGAAAAACAGAGGTAAAAAAAAAAAAAAACGGTAACCTGGTTGCCGAGTTCACGAAGTGAATTGGCTTGTTTTACTACGTCGTTGCCAAGCGACGAAAACCCAATCCCGATGGCAAACACCGAGGGGGTTACGGTGTGTTCATAGCCGCATGCCGTTGTTGTTACAGCGTTAGGAGTTTAGATTGCGCCGCATTTTTTTGTTGGCCGGGTACACGAACCCCGAATTTAGCAACGCCTCACAGTTTTCCATAAAACGACTGGAGTTTACAACGGAGGACACCCTTGCGCGGAAAGAGACCGGGCACCTCGCCACAGAGCAGAGCCAACGAAGGAAGGCACATGACGGCTGCTCCTTATTGGTGATACCAAAGCATGTCATCCACTTGGGGGGTCGCGATTCGACCCTCCCCAATAGAGATCGGTGTTGCCAAATATGATAATGGAAAATGAAGCACATGAGATTTTACGTAGAACGCAGAAGTTCAAATATCCCGCCGCCACGCGACACCGCGACAGGCCTACACTCTCTGTGTCAGATGAAACCCGCGGTGGGAAAATCTCTGAATTTCTCCATCCACAGACCTCCATCGGGAGTTCTGGCGGGTGCTCTAGAAAGACCGCAACCTTGGCTTGTTGTATCGCCAGCAGTTGTCAGTCCAAACCGGCCTCCCCACTACGGCCACGCCGTCAATCAATTACACAGGGGTTGGATCGGTTGAAGCTCCGGGGTAGGTCGGCCGTCGGGGCACTACAACACACCCGCATCGACAAAACGCGACGTGACACGACCTCTAGTACCACTGAGGTGCATGTACAGGCACGCGTCGTGCTTTTTCGATGGCGAATGTTGGACTGTGTGGGCCTCAGAGACGCGTTGTGGGAGGTCTGCTCTGACCGGTGGTTGTGGGGAGGGGGCTGCGTGTGAGGTATCCCCGCCACAGAGGGACGCCTGATTCTCTCTTTCCGCATCATGCTATCTAAAAAACACTACACTTTTGGACCAAAGAAGTCGCACGCAGCCAGCATCCACACGTTTTTCACACCAAACGATAGCTGAGCACCACAACTACTCGTTCCTGCTTTGGGTTAGCCAAGCCATGGCCTACAGCGTTCACGATATCGACGCCCAGTGCAAAAAAACTCCGACGCAATCTCAACTCTTAACACTGGTTAGACCATTGACCTCGCATATATGCTGCAAAGCCGGGGTCGGGGGGTGAGAAAAGCTTAGCCGCCCCCTTCACGCTCCGTGATGTGGTGTTGACGTCAGCTATGACGTCAGCTATGACGTCAACTATTTAGCAAAGAGTGAAACCGCACGAACTTGAAGTGAATCCGCGCAAGTTTGTAAGGCACCTTGCGCCGTCGCCGGGGCACGGGGCAGTTGCATCACTCTCAAACCGATTAGTAATTGTGTCGCCCCGTTTTTTTTTGTTCGCAACGTGTGTTTTCCGGTGTGGTTCCAAAACCTCTTGCATGGCAGGGGGTCTAGATCGAGCATCATGGACGATTTCCTGGGGGGAAACGAGGTAGATATCATCGAGCCGGTCAAGCTCGACGTTACCGAAGAGGTGAAAGCAGAGAAACATCTCACGACAAGGTTCTTTTGAAATTCCCCACTTTAGCAACACTACAGTATCAGGTATGCACCGTAAGTTTCATGTTACTTACGTTCCGGTTAACAGAGCTTCCGCGCTTCTAGACATATTGGCGGCTTGCTTGTTGTGCGTCACTTTTTTGGGGGGTGAGTTCCTTGTATTTTCCTTTTGATATTTTACACTTGTGGGGGGGGGGGGCAGTGCCTGCGTTACCCCGACAACGCCTTCCTTTGATTGGAGGATGGAAACACGGCAACGGCTCACCAATACATGCACACAAGGGGATGTATGGTCACGGCGTGAAATACAGGTCGGTCGTCGTGTTGGCCGATATCACTCCGTGCTCCGTGAAGGAAGTGCTCTCCTCAATTGGAAAAGCACAACTGAGCATGAAAGAGGAAAGAGATCGCCGCATCCATCCCGAAAGTGTTCGTTTGCTCTGGGAAATTTCCACCTTGAAGCGCCGCATCGTCAGCTTGCGTCGATGTAGGTCTAGCGGTTGAGAATGGCCCATGACCAGTACTTTCTTCTGCATTGTGGGCTTGTAAATGCTCATGTGCGATGTCAAACAAGGCACCCCAAGCGGTATGCAACCTTTTTTGCGTGCTGCTTGCCTCTCATCTACCTCTAGCGCTCGTGGTTTCAACGCTACTGGCGTGTTTAGTGTTTGGCATCCCGAACAAGAAACACTTGCAGCTCCCCAATTGCAAGAGACGGCTCCGGCAGGTAGTGGCCAACCCCCCGACGAGAGCACCCCATTGCAGAAAACTTCATCAAACATAAACACATGAACAACATACCCGCATTTCAACTGCCAACGAACGGTCACCCTCGCCTCCAGGTACGAGGGAACTCCTGCAAGAAGTGGTTCAAGGAACACGGAGTCACCCCCGGGGTGGACTGGGGCACCCTCCCGGCCCCCCAGCAGCAGCTGTGGTCGTGGTACCGCTGTGACGATGTCGACCTAGAGGAGCCTCTGGTTGCGGGAGCGGGGGAGCAGGGAGAAGCGGTACCGGCACCCCTGCCCAAACCTGGAGACGTCGGGGACGTTGCAGGTGGCGGTGAGCCTGGAAAAGGCGGAGGACGAACAAGGTAGTAAGGGAGAGGACGGTGGTGGCGGACCGGCGAGGAGCGCGACTGAGAGTGTGGGGAAGGCCGGGTCTGTGACGGTAATGGTTGGGGTACGCGACGGAAACGGATGGTGGTGGTGGTAGTTGACGACGGTCGGGATATTGGCAAGAATGTCGTGGGTTGTACTTTGACTTTTGTCTCATTTCTGTGTTTGTCGCGCCGTTCTTTGGCTGACATGTGCAGTAGGTACAGATGGTGACACTGTTGTCTTGTGAGGTCTTGTGAGGTAGAGGTATTGTTTACCGCGTTTTTAGTGCGTGCGGTAGTCAAGCGTGTATATATACTGGACGATTGCTGGGATCTTTTGGGATCAGCTGCCGCTTCTCGCTGGAGTTTCACATGTTCCTATTGCTCGGGTACACGAGTTCATGTTTGTTTTGTTGTGAAAACTGCTGTGTCCTTACGTGTTTCTAGAGTACTTGCGTGTCTCTAGCGCCAGGGCTGATATCCTACAGTAGTATGTCAATTTCCGGATAATGCTGTTGTGACGAAGACTCGACAAAATTTTTCGACCGCATTTGCTCCCCGTAGTGAACCTGCAATGTGCGTTCACTGCTGTACTCCTTGTCTTCCAAAGTATTCTTGTGCTGTCGTTCGGGTTCGCCTCTTCGCGTCTCTTTGCTGGAGAGGGGCCACAAGTGAATGCTGCGCGGCAGCTATATACACACGACGATGACAACACCCCGGCATCAACGATCTGCCACGTGGAAAATACTTGACAAAGTTCTCGCAACTTCATTTTGGTGATTGTTTTTGACAAGAAGCGTTCGCCAGTCAAATGCTAATTTGCCGGCCAAGATGAAGTAGACGGAATTTCCAAAAGTTCTCCAACGTTGGGGTGTGACAGGAAAGGTGGCGTCATCGCTGTTATTCATTCTTCAATGTGTTGGTTGACCAAGGGCGTTGTCTCGTCATGATATCTCGCAGACACCATGGATTTCGGGACCTGTCGCCAGCCTTTTGACTTTTTTTGCCGTCGACTCGAATCTGATGAAATTGTGGTTGTTCGTATTGATACATGCCTGCCGGTTTCCTGGAGCCCTTGACTCAGATTTCTTAAATTATCCGATGCAGGGTGGGATGGTGCCTCTTGGTCGAAATCTTCACTTTTTTTTGGCGTGGGGTGTGGCACGAACGCCAACATTAGTGTTTCGTTCTACTTCCAGTAATGTCGGAAGCGTGGGAGGTCGTTTCAGTGGATCGCGTTCGGCAGCGAACCAACGGAACACCGACGCTGTTATCGTTCAAGAGAAACTTGGCATCTGCCAGAAACTTCGCGGCATGGGTCTGACCAATAAGCACGTCAAACTCGGAGCCACGAAAAAAATGTGTTGATGCTGAACAACATCGTAACCGCGAGTACGTGTGCACGAGTGAACAAAAACGTGGCCATCGGCTGCAGGCAACATAATTCACTTGGGTTTTGTCATGGCAGAATCATAACAGAGCGTCATGGCAAGTCATCATATCCACGGTTCATCGTATGTCACGCAATAATGTAATACGAAGTAAACTTTTTTCGGGGGAAAATGCAGCGCGTCCCAGGGGTTTCGATAGTATTGTCGTATTCCCGTCTTCCCAGTAGCGGGGCCCCATGTTCCCGGTAGCGGGGCGTTGTTGTCGGCGGCGCAGAGCAGCAGCCCACGGTCTAAGAAGTGCCTTTGGAAGCGAGGAATCGGCAAGTTTGCAAGCAGCGGATCGCTTCGGGTGCTATAATAGTCGAGGGACTTGGAGGCGGGTAGAGTCTCGCGTGAGTGAGACTCGTGTGCGAGAGTTGTGTGCAGCGCCGCGTGTGTGTGTGAGCAAGAAAAATTGTTTGTTGTACGGCATCTGAACCTCGCCGTTACACTCCGATCTGCACACTGCAACAGCAGCAGAGAGCAGCATCTGCGTCTCGAACCATACAGAGAAGCATCGAACGAAATCGAAAAGATATTTATTCCCGTGCTACCCAGAGCTCTGGTTAGGAGAGAGCAGGGGATAGTATTACAATCATGCCATGACACACATTTGGCTCCAAGTGATGAAGGATGTTTTGCTCCGAGGCTTCGAACGTGGCGTACACAATATTTGTCACAAGGTGGTAAGTGAGGCACGTTGTCGGTGAGGTTGTGCATGGTTCTCGCAAATAATTCACCATGCTTCTTTACATAAGACTGTTTGGCGGCGTTTGATATCCCACCACAGCATTTCAAGCATCGCCTCGGTCAAGACTACCACAGCGCCGCTCGACAGGATTTTTTTTGCAATCACAATCGTTTCCAATTTTTCTACCGAAGGTGTACGAACAGAGCGAGTGAACAATGTTCTACCACTCAGGAGCAAGATCTTCGAACTATGGGCAAAGTTTCCGAACATCGACCTCACACGTTCGCGCACACCGACTCTACCTTCGTACATGTATGTTGTCGGGTACGTATCTATATGGGTATCGTGAACAAGCAGAGTGAAACGGTGACAACATGCTCCGTTTCCACTCGAATGAGAAGAAGAGCTTTTCGGCAACGATGGAGGCCTTCGCTCTGGAAACAGAGGCGGCCCTTGCACAGAGGTGGCAGGAGATAAATCAGGAGTGGGACAGCATTGACGAGGAATGGCAGACGCTCCGGGAGCGTATGACCCAGGTCGGCATCACCACGCCGTTAGACTCGAAGAAAGGAATTGATAAGCTGAACGTTGGCGGTTCACTTGTCTCCTTTCGCCGCTCGGTGCTTTCAACTGAGGCGGGAGGGAAGCAGCAGCAGCAGCCTTCGACTTGGGCGCTGGAAAACCTGTTCGAGGCTGAGTGGGACAAGCGCGTTCCCGGCGATTCAGATGGCCGCATCGTGCTTGATGAATCCCCCACTTGCGTCAAGCACCTCGTCCACGGCCTTCTTACCCGTTCTTCCTTGGCTGAGGATACCGCCGCTCGCGAGGGCGAGGTCGCCTGCGACGACAAGCTCGACCTTCTTGACTACACGGCGCGCGTACTCGGTCTGTCGGGACGACTGGTTCCTGTCTTGATGTCAATCATAGGCGGGACATCTATCTCTGAACCTCATCAAGCGCCAAACTGACTGCTGTCGTTCAAGGTTGGTGTCCTGGGCATCCTGGTGGGCTGGAACTGCGCTCCCGTGCTTCCCGCGGCGGCTGGAACGGTGCTGCCTTCCATGCACAATGCAGAGAAGACAGTGACCTTGTTCCGGGTGAAGGGCCGAGAGACAGGTAGGACGGACAGCATTATTCGGGGGTTCTCGGGCATCTCGTGGGCTCCTGACAACTGCTGTTGCACTCGACCGGAAGCATTCGTGTTCATGCTCAAGGAGCAAATATGTGAAGGAAGCGGATTGGGATCGGCCTCCTTTCAACCGATCAAGTGGGGTCAAGGGTGGACAGGCCCCAAGGGCCGTTTATCGAGGTCAAGCATTTGGGCCCACCTCTGGGGGATGACCTAAAGGTGAACTGGAATAGAACCACGAGCACTGTCACAACGGCGAACTACACGTACGATGTCCCGGTCGGATCCCCTTTTCTTAAACTCAACGGGCGCCCCATTGTGGATATCGAGACATTTCGCGTGTGCCCCAAGCCAACAGATGCCTCTTCTTCGGCCGAAAGGAAACTTCACGCCATACAAGGCACAGTGGCGCCGACGACACCTGTGAGGACTAAAGACGATGTCCCCACCTTCGGATATTTGGTTGCTGGCATGTTATTGGAAGAGGAGATGGTGCTGCAAGAAGCCGGCATTGAGCTTTCCCTTGCCAAGGCCAGGACCACATGCGCAACAGCCTTGACGGCGGTGTATGGTCCAGATGCGCGGGACCAGGATGACCACTATGCGCTCCACCCTGCGGATTTGCCCCGACTCCGCTCTTGCCTCTCGGTTCGACGAGGACAACCGGCCGGTGGCAAAGAAGGATCTCGACAGCAACGGGCGGCATGTGATCGACTGCAAGCCGTCTGTCTTCTCGAAGGTGTTGGATGTACTGCGAATGGCCAAGCGCATGCCGTAGGCGCTGGTAGCGAAGATCACCAGGAAGTGAACGAGAAACCTCGCGTCACCATCGAGGCCGGTGACCGTGCGGCGTTCGAAGAGTTTGTCGGCATGGATTTCCCCGGCTGCGAAAGCTTCATCCTGGACTTCGTTGATCTTCGTGATGACGAAGAGGCCGACCCTTGATCGCGTAGTGCAGACGCATAAACGGATATTGTTGATACGATGAGAAACTTTGTGGAGGCGAAACCCGATAGAATGAGATATGCATGATGCCCAAGTCACCTGCCAACGACGGCAGTATTGTAAGTGGCTATTGGTTTGAATATTTTCTACCATTCACTGGTTCCGGCATCTGGTTCGTACTCGTTTACATATGTAGCGGAAGAGGGGCGCGCTTAGACCGCAGTAGTAAGGCTTCCGGTATTTCCAACGTCGTGGTGATCAGCCTCGCAGCGTGTGAGTGCCTGCCTGACAAGAGACTACATGTGGTAGATATTTCCTGTTCGTGCGTAAAGGTTCCTCTGAAACCTTCTCCACTGGCCCATAAATCATCTACAGTACAGTCATAGTCATATTGTACAACTACAGTAGTAGTTGGACAGAGTGAATGTTGTCTTGTTTTTTGTTTCAAGATGACTTCCCACATAACACGTAGTGGCTCTGATGGCCCACCTTGTAACACAGAGACCATGATGAATGAGGTCACGATCCGTCAGACCGTTCTTCTGTGCTCTAGATCGTTTCATTTTCATAACATCACAATATTTAAATATTACAATGTCCGTACTTGCCCTCATATGAGCCTTCAATGTCACAACTTCACTCGCTCTCGTGTTTTTGTCATGGTGATGCCTTTTTACGTCGTGTTGTGCGAGATCCTTCTTGTCTTTTCTGTTTTCTCGGAATGTCGGTTTTTTCTTCCAAGCCGTCCTCCACCACCTTCTGATCGCTACATTCTACTTTCGTAGTACAAATCCACCTTTTGGACGGTTTTAGGGTTACGGGTTTGGACGGTCGTCTGATGCCGCTTGCAATAGCATGCGATGCCCCCTGCCGGAATCCCATGTACATCACCATGCTTCCCTGTGCGGGGTGGTGGTCAATAACCCGGCCGTGAATTTCCTCTCCTTTGACGGCGATGGCGTCCGACCTCCTCTTCGTTCACTCCTATTCCCCGAAGAATGGATCGCCATCCATCGATCGCCATCACGACGCTTGCAACCCGATGCGCCAAGTGCGAGTAGAGAGAGAAAAAGGATCGATCGGCCGTTTGTACATCAAGAGAGTGAAACTGACAACCGTCGAAACCCACGCGGAATCATGATGGGTTTGTTCATTTTCTCGGCGCTAGTCGAACGCGTGTGATTGTTCTCTGTGGCTCAGTATGCTATTTGCTTACGCTACATAACGTTAAATCACCCACTGTTGATGACGACCTTGTGACCCCTGTCTGCTGCCCGCTCTGCGTTCGTAGGAGCTTTCAGAGTATTCCACAAAATATTGCGCTCGCGGCCTTTTGCGATTAATGTTTCTGCACGTTGCTGGGGGTTCATTCTTATTCCTCCTTGGACAATCTTCCAAACACGTAAGCCTAATCCTATCCTTTCAATCCGCCACGATGGCAGCCTGCGTCGCAGTGCTATCTGCTCGCGATAGATGTACACGCTTGAACATCCAACGGGAAAATCGTTCCCTCGCGAGATCCATGTGTCACTACGGCCGTCGGCCCAACCAAGCATGGTTTCGGGATATATAGTCAAGGCATTGGCCCAACCAAGCATGGTTTCGGGATATAGTCAAGGCATTGCTAGCGTTTAGGATACTCCTGGCAATCATCTCGCCTCCCCCTTCCATCCCTCAGTATGTGCCCAGATGCAATGGTCTGTGGCGACCGACACCACGAAGCAGACTTGGTGTGGCTGCAGCTAAAGGCACCAGCACGTCGCTTGCCTTTTCGACGAAAATATTCAACACGCGCGACCTCGTCGGCGGGAAGCCTGCGTGACCAATTATCCACCAAACCAAATGTTGGAACCGTTGGAGTCCGGTTGGGGGTCCGAGATGCACACGGTGAAAAAGACAGTGGCCGTTCGTCGAGGCGAGAGGCGTTCACGGCGAGTATAAAACAGGTCAAGAGTTCGGCGTGTGTTGAATGCGTCCTGCAAGCCCTTCCAGGAGGCATTCAGGGATCGACTAAAGTGTAGAGTAGCGGAGGGACAGAGGAGACACAAGTGTTCCGCAACTGTACACGCCATTCGCATGATGAAGGCAGTCGGTCTTCAAATGTATCCGGGGCGATACGGGAGCACCATGGGATAATTTCCTACGTAGCCTCAGCGCATTTTCTCTCTCCACCTGGAAAAACGTTTTTTCATCCGTCGACAAATGAACGATCATTGCGCGTATCAGATGTTTCGGCCGGCATTCGCCAAGCACTCAGGAGCAGTTGGTATGAAACGTAACCTATTTATACGTCTCATTAGAGTTTGTGGTACCATGCGTCAAATAGCTTCCACCATGAGGATATACATTCTGTACCGTCTTGCCCGACAGACCAAATTGTTCATGAATATTGCTGTTGAGAACAACACTGACACCGGTAAATCGTCTGATGAGTTGGTTCGTTTACGACCCCTGCGTCGCTGAAGAGGAACACGTCCTCATGATGCTACAGCAGAGCGACCCTGTGATAAGTACGCGTGCATCAAACCTGTCTCAGTGCTCCATGTGATGGCCAAATTAGAGGAACAGCAATACTATCGTGTGATTGCAACATTCTCTTTACCCGAAAACTTGAAAAGTGAAACGCCTCCACGTGGAGCCCCGCCATATCTATCAGGACAGGCCTTCCGCCGGGACGATGGTATCCGTATACGGCAGACCTGCTTAACGTCTTCATCAATGAAGTGATAGTATCAACGAGCATGGATCATCGGCTGAAGGGCCGGATACGACCGTAGGCCGCCGTGGTTCACACTAACGACATCGGGTCCCGAAAAGCAAGACGCACCCCTATCGACAGCATTGAAATCCCGAGCGTTTGCACGGAAGCGGGGTCTTCCCCGGGGGTACCTTTCCGTGATACTCACAGCCCGAGGAGAACTCGTCGCCGCGTACTCGTGCACCGGATACTTTGTGTTCGATAGGTGCAGTACTTACTGATGGGCGAAAACAGGAGCAGGTACGCTTCGAGGCAGCGAGAGTGGTCGCAAAAACGACAACAGCCCGGCATCGTTGACTTGCCACGTGACAAAATATGTTTTTTGGCGAGAATAAATAATAATGTGCGTTCACCAACGTGATTTGCCCCCAATGCCAACGCGGTGGCTAACATGATGCGCACGAAAGTTCTAGAGGTTCGCACAGCTTGGCCGTTGACGGAAAGGCACGGCGTTCTCCATGCATGTGTTGCTTGGTCTCAAGAGTTTCAAGAGAAGGGAGAAACTTCTGTGGCTCGCGTGCGACAACGATATACCGTACAGAGTACTACAGTGAGTGAGGCAACGCCGACACTGCTGCCATCCTGTCAACGAGAAAGAAAGATGGCAACTATTTTCTGCTGTGCCAAACTTTACAGCACAGTCCGACGAAATACCCGCCCAAAAAAAACTGCGCCGGGATGAGTGGGTGTTGATGTTGCACCGCGAGTTCATATAATATCTGTTGAACATGAAAATTACGTGGTCACCCAAGGTCACCCATCATCTGCAGTGTACACGTATGTTGGGTTTTCTCATGTCAGCTGTCGTGACAGAACCATGGCAGGAGGCCATCATCACATGCACGGGTCGTGGCATGTCATAGTCTAGGATGCCGTGGTATTTGAATTCAGGTGGTGAAGGATTCGTTGCCCAAACAAGCCCAAAGGGTGAAGATGCGTACGTACATTGATCTCATCTCTGACGAGGTGACGTGACAACTGCTGAAGCACGTGATTATGCCCAAGTGGTAGGCAGTACCATCTGAGCCTTTCCGTCAGATTGTGTGCGGCGCTCTCGCAACCATTTCGCCGTCCTTCCTTACGTCAGGCGTCATTGGCTGCGTTTGGCTACATCTCACAGCCAGAATACACCATGCGAACATCGGCCCCCAGCCGCAGCCGCAGCCCAAGCTGAAAGAGACGAACAAACTTGTTGTTCGTTGTTGTTGTTGATGTTGTTGTCTTCACATTCAAAACCGTTCCGGTCCCCGGTCAGTACCTTTCAATGTCCGTACTGGTCAACTGACGCGGGCGCCTTCCGTGGTCACAAGCCATGAGCCATGGCAGAAAAAAGATTCCGATTTCGAGAACAATATATTGTTCGATGTTCAAATAGAGCGGGTGGGTGTGGAATGATGTTTCGTATTGTTCCGAGGGTAGGCCAATGTTTTTTCGAAATACGGGCAAGCGATCTCTCACACTTGACCTCACAAGTTCACGTACATTGCCTCTCCTAAGGAGGCCTTCGTGTATTTGTAGGACTGCCATCCAAGTACCGTTAGAGCGCAGCCGCGGAGGACAACGGCGACAACATGCTTCGTTTTCAGTCCAATGAAAAGAAGACCTTTTCGGTGACACTCGCTGCTTCTTCTCGGGCAACGGAGGCCGCGCTTTCTCAGAGGCGGCAGGAGATGGACCAGGGGTGGGACAGCATTGATGAGGGATGGCAGACGCTTCGGGAGCGTATGAAAAAACTCGGCATCACGAAGCCTTTAGAGTCGAAAGAAGGAATGGTGAAGTTGAACGTGGGCGGTTCGCTTCTCGTTTTTCGTCGGTCGGTTCTTGAGGGCAAAGGAAAGCCGCAGTCCCCGACTTGGGCACTGGGAAATTTGTTTGAGGCTGAGTGGGACAAGCGTGTTCCTCGTGATTCAGATGGCCGCATGGTGCTTGACGAGTCACCGACATGCGTCAAGCACCTCGTTCACCGCCTGCTTATCCCTTCGTCTTCAGCCAAAGGTACCGAAGGCCGCGAGGGTGATTTCGCCCGCAATGAGGACCCCGACCTTCTTCACTACACGGCTGGTGTCCTCGGTCTGTCGGGACATTTGGCTCCCGTCGGGATGTCGATACAGGGAGGGACCACTATCTTTGAACCCCACGAGACCAGCAAGCTGGCTGCTGTCGTTCAAGATTGGTGTCCTGGGCATCCTGGTGGGCTGGAACTGCTCTACCGTGCTTCCCGCGACGGCTGGGCAGCTGCTGCCTTCCACGCTAAATGTGGAGACGACAGCCCCTCGACGGTTACCTTCTTCCGGGTGAAGGGCCGTGAGACAGGGAGGACAGACTGTTGGAGTAATTGCGGTACAAGAACGACTCTATTCTACTGCATGGGTTTATGCGGTATTGTGAAGGCGTTGCCAAGTCTGTAACCGTCAGGTGAAGACAGATTGGGCGTCTGTGTGGATAATAATATCACTCTGTGTGTTTGCCTACCTAACCTCGCATCACATGCCAGCTACTTTGTAGCCACAGCTGAAGGAATAGCTGTACAGCAACTGCAGTGACAGTGCTGTTGCCTTAACAGGTTTTGAGCCTCGAGTTGCTCGAGCTAGTACACCAGAGTCACAAGCGTCGGTAAGCATGGCTACCGGCTCGTCAGGCGAGATCCGAAGAGGATTCGCCAAGTTCAGTGGTGACCCAGGCGACTACGTCGGCTGGCGAACTCTGCAGACCTCCTTATTTATGGAGGACAAGCTGCACAAGGTTCTGTTGGGAGTGGAGAAAGCCCCTACGGATCCTGGACCAAGCGCTACGCCAAACCAGACTTTGGCATACCAAACTGCCCTGGAAGGATACCAGGACAAGAACGGACAGATCTTTACCCGGCTGATGCTCGCTACATCTGAAACCGGGGGCTACCAGAGCGCGGCCTCACAGACTGTGCAGGCATACGCGCCTATCGGGTCTTCCTACAACGGAGACGGTCGTGGAGCATTCCTCGCCCTGGAACGAAAGTACCAGGCCGCTGGGGTATACCGTACGCAGGAGCTGCACGAGAAGTTCATATCTTTGGCAGTTACTGCGGACCACGACTTTGATCCGGCCAATGTTATTCAAGACATGCGCCGGATCTGCACGGAGCTAGCCGTGTATAACGACACGGTGGCTGACCACCGAAAGACGTTCGCTTTCCTGAAAGCACTGCCGGACGACCACTACAAAGAGTTCAAGACAGGGCTGCTGTGCGGCCAGGCTGCTGGGAGCGTCTTGTCCTTCGAGGAGGTCGCCGACCGAGCCACTTCGTTCCACGCGATGCACATTCGTGGTAAAGTTGCCTCGAAGAACGCGTCCAGAAGCAGCAGCCGTGCGCTGAATACCGTCACACACGGTGGAGCGCGTTCTTCCCGTAAGGGCGGCGGTCATCATGGTCGTGGACGCGCGCAGCGCGGTGGACGCGGACGTGGCAGCTGGAACAACTCGTCGAACCGTAACAACGGGTCGTCGAGGGGGAACAACAGCAACGACCAGAACCATGGCGGCGCAACTTCTGGCAACGGAGCTGGTGGTGCGTCTTCCGACAACCGGCCCTCTGGACGGCCAAACCACTCACAGCAAAGACGCGGGTACGACAGGGACGGCTTATGCAGTATACTGTCACAATTCTACGGAACACACCTGGACGAACTGCCCGCTTCGCGCCTCCAATGCCACGCGGTTTTCGAACCGTGAACAACAGCGACCGCAGCAGCAGCAGCAGGTGGTCAACACGATCGCGGAAGCCACGACACAGGCGTGGCTCACGCACGCGCGCGAGGTCGACCTCACGCTGGAATCGTTCGACATCGCCATAGGCGATCCCGAGCAGGTGCCGTTTGCGCCTGCTGCATCGACCCCTGAGGAGGCGTCCGATGTCAATGTAGGGCAGGTGTTGGCTGCGCCTGCCACAGCTTCGCTACCATTGTTGGAACGTGCTGTCCCATTGCAGGTGCCGATTGCGCCTGCCACAGCAGAGGAAACCGAGGAGCCTGCTGCCTCCTACGAGCAGGAAATGGACCCGCCTGCCGCGATACAGCATGAGGAGCTGGTCGCGTACACCAACGTTTTTCGTGCAGTGGACAAGACAGCGCCCGCCGAGCATACGAGGGTGTTCATCGACACCGCCGCTTCGGGACACATGGTAAGCGGCGAGAGCCCAGTCTCACAACATGTAGTCGACTTGGTTGACTGCGACGTCCGCATCAAGGGTTCGTGCGGCACATCCAGCGCCACCAAGAAAGGTACGCTGAAGTTCAAACTCAAGAATGACAAAGGTCAACCCGTCCCGATAGAATTGGAGGTTCTGCTTGTGCGGGATCTTGGAGCAAACATATTTTCTGTCGGAGCGTTGGATGAGAAGGGGGTGAAGACGGATCTACTTTCGGCACCTCCGGCCCTGCGAAGCCGGAACCTGTCTTTCCCCATATCAACAGCAGAGGTGCCTCGAATGTACGTCGTGAATCTCATCCTGGACGACCTGAATCTCGACCTGCCTAGTTCTCCGCTGGTTTTCCGTGCCGATACCGATGCCGGTGTCTGGCACCGGAGGATGG
>FN649759.1:665558-707428 GCA_000310025.1 Ectocarpus siliculosus | reverse complement strand
GACGATTCTTTTGGAACAGGAAAGCGTATACCAACGCAGTGTTGGACAAGTTCGGCATGGCCGACGCGCGTCCGACGACATCTCCGTCTGAGGCTGGACCGGTGTCCGTCTTGGAGGACGAGGTGCTGTCAGCGGAGGATACCACATATTTCCGCTCCGCCACAGGCTCGCTTCTATATCTCAGCAGGTGCACAAGGCCCGACATTACTCACTCCGTAATGGTTCTGACGCGGAGTATGGCGAAACCAGGTCCGAGGGCGATGCAGAAACTCAAACGCGTACTCAGGTACCTGAAAGGTACGATATCAATCGGTGTACGCTACGGCGAGGACGCCGGAGATGGAAACGTCATTACGGCGTTTGTCGACTCAGATTTTGCAGGCGACCTAGACAAGGGCTACTCCACCACGGGAGTCGTGTTGTACTTCGCTGGTGGACCGGTGGAATGGACATCATCCAAGCAGACGGTGGTGGCGACCTCTTCCGTTGAAGCAGAGTTCGTGGCTTTGTCGAAGGGGTGCAACATCATCAAGTACTTCCGCCACCTGCTGGACACCATAAATCAGACTCAGGAAGAAGCAACCGTGGTGTGGGAGGACAACTCGGGAGCTCTAAAATTAACTCGTAGCTTCCGTATCACCCCAAGGACGAAGCACATTGACGTATATTTTCACCACGTAAGGTCGCTGGTAGCTGATGGAGTCGTAGACGTGAAGCAAATATCGACGTCGCTTCAGAAAGCGGACATTTTTACGAAAGGGCTAAACCCGTCGGAGTTTCTCCGCGCCCGTGGCATGCTGTTAGGAGTTTGATCACCTCCCCTCTTCTTCGTAATCAGACTTTATGTCTTGAGGGTTGGATGGTGTATGTGTGTGTATATGTTAGAAGAAAATTCGGGAGATTTGTGTCGAAGGAAAATAAATCGCTGCTGATGCAACGCAGCTGAGAAAGGCAAAACAATTGATATTGAGACAGAAGTTCTTAAGATAGCATTGTTTCGAGAGGACATGGATATTGTTTTCGAGAGGACATCGAGAGAGAATTGGATCTGATGCATAGGTACTAGAATGACGTAGTTCTTGAGAGGACATGTTGGAGTAATTGCGGTACAAGAACGACTCTATTCTACTGCATGGGTTTATGCGGTATTGTGAAGGCGTTGCCAAGTCTGTAACCGTCAGGTGAAGACAGATTGGGCGTCTGTGTGGATAATAATATCACTCTGTGTGTTTGCCTACCTAACCTCGCATCACATGCCAGCTACTTTGTAGCCACAGCTGAAGGAATAGCTGTACAGCAACTGCAGTGACAGTGCTGTTGCCTCAACACAGACCCCATCATCGGAGGATTCTCGAGCGTTCCGTGGACCCCTAAATGTGGTTACCCTTCCTGGGCCGCTTCCCCGGGGGCATTCTTGTTCATGTTCAAGGAGGAAAGTACAGGAAGTGGATTGGGACCGGCCTCTTTTCAACCGATGAAGTGGGACCTCAAGGATGGACAGGCCTACAAGGCCTTACATCTTGGTGCCGAACATGGGCCCACCTTTGGAAGCGACACACGAGTGATGTGGCACGGAACGGCGAGCACTGTCCACACGGCAAACTTCACGTACACTGTCCCAGCCGGGTCTCCTTTTCTTCTACTCAACGGGCGTCTCCTTGTGGATATCGAGACGTTTCGTGTGTGCCCCAAGCCGACAGGTACCCTCTCTTTGGCCAAGCAAGAACATCACGCAGGAGCGGGCACAGTTACACCGATGGCACCTGTGAGGACTAGTGACGATGTCCCTACCTTTGGGCGTTTGATTGCTGACTCGTTGATGGAAGCGGAGATGGTTCTGCAAGAAGCAGGCATTGAGCTTTCCCCTGCCAAGGCCAGGACGACCGCATGCGCTACGGCCTTGGCGGCGGTGTACGGCCCAGACGTGGCAAACGGACAAGAGGAGGACGTTGTGGAGCTGAGCGTACGTGGGACAGAAATGATGACTCTGCGCTCCACCCTGAGGATTTGCCCTAGCTCGGCCCTTGCCGCTCGGTTTGACGAGGACAAATGGCCGGCTGCGAAGAAAGATGTCGATAGCAATGGGCGTCGTGTGATCGACTGTAAGCCGTCTGTCTTCTCGAAGGTACTCGACGTACTCCGCATGGCAAAGCGTGTGCGGTGGGCTGATGACGAAAAACTCGAGGGAATGAACGAGACACCTCGCGTCACCATCAAGGCCGGTGACCGTTTTGCGTTTGAAGAATTTGTGGACATGTACTTCAAGGGCTGCGAAAGCTTCATCATGGAGCACGTCAGTCTTCTTGGCGACGAGACGGCCACTCGCTGAGCGCCCGGCGTTGATTCTTACGGAAGAGACTGGGCTACGGTAAGAAAGGGTTGCGTTGAGGCAATAGCCGATCGAGTGATAGCTTCATGATGCGAGAGTCACCTGTCCAATGCAGTAAAAATAGCTGTCGGTAGATTGCGTTTACGAGAGCAGTGATTCCTGTATCCAGCGCGTGTTGAACGTTGATAACGGGAGAGGCTTGCCCAGGATATTTGTGTGCTTCCTCCGATATTCCCAACATGGTGATGATCAACCCCCGTAGCATTTCAGGTGTGTCCGCCTCGTATGTCGCACGAGGGACTTTGTGTTCGATTGTCTCTTCTGCTTGGGGTGTGTAAATAGTACCCTGAAGCCTTCTCCATTGATTGGCCCACAAATCCCTTTTGATGAATTCCGAACCGCTGCTGCTGCAGTCTGAAACTGGTATGCATAGACTACAGCAAGCATCAAAATTTTACATTTCTATTTCTAGTCTCAAGCGATGTTGGTAGCAGTTCCCCTAGGCCGACGTCTGTGAGTATTTTCTATTTTCCCCGCAACATTTTGTCTCGTTCTTTGCTTCCAACATTTTGGCCATATTGGCCCATCTTGCGACAAAGAGACCATGTCTGAAGTTCTTTCTTGCTTGTTACAGGCGGGGCCACCATCCTTTCGCCGTTTCTGCGCTTGCTGCTTGCCACCTCCCATCAACTTTGTTTTACTTTCATTTTCATACCCCTGTTTTGGTGCGCATTTCGAAAACAAAAGGACCATTCTTGCTTTCATGGGCCTTCAACTTTCAACGCCTGTTCTTGCTACATGTGTCACAATGCAGTCCTTGATAGCTCATCATCATCCCTTGCTCGCCTTCCCTCTCGTAGCTGCGAGATTTGGCTATTGATATGTGTACGTTGTTCCAAGAATTTTGTTGTCGATGCGTGCATTTTCGGAACTCTCACGTCTTCCTCTACCTTTCTGAGCAGTCATCTACAATGTAGTACTTTGTCATGGAGCATTTCATGGAATTCCATGGACTACCATGAACGAACGAACTTCCATGGACTTCCACGAAACGGTCCATGGACTTCCATCAACTTTCTTCACGGAAATGAAATTTCTTGAAAATGTCAATGAAAAGTCCATGGAATTCCATAAAAGTCCATGGAATTCCATGGAAGCAGCGAAAAGTCGATGGAAGTCGTCCATGAAATTCCTCGAAACGTTTCATGGCGGTAGTCCATGAAACATTCCTCGGACGTCCACGTCACCTTCCCATGAAGCTGAAATGTTGTTCGACAAACGAAAACCGTGGGCATCCTTCAACAGTGATGAATGTTCGTGGATGTTCACGAGGCACTTTTTTCAAGGAAACCATGGACTTCCATGGAATTCAACGGAACTGCATACACTTCTATTGCAGGCCACGTATCATTCCATGGAGTTCCATCGACGTCCATGGAATTTCATGGAATTTCATGGAATTTCATGGAATTTCATGGACGTCCATGGAATGTCATGGATCTCCATGAAACGTTCCTTACGATTTCATGAAAATTGTCATGGGCGCTCATTCAAGCCCATGAAATACTTCATGGAAGTCTATGGATATCATGGCATGTTTCCTATCAAACTTCATAACAAAACAATAGTGTCAGATAATACGCAAACTCTACCTATGAACTGCCCACGAAGTGCCCACCTTGGGCACTTCAACCTAGAGCTTCGCCACCGGCATATCAACCTCGAAGTTAGCCACCGGTACAGCGTAGAACCAAGCCACCCAACGCGAACGCAGCACGTATGTATCGCGTGGGCTTGGGTTTGGGGTTAGGGTCAGTGTTTGGGTTATTCGCCGCTCGTTGTAAAGCCCCTCCCAAGTCAGAGAACGTATTGCTTACGAGAGCACACTGGTTCCGGTTGAAGGGCACTCACTCATTGGCGGTCCGTATGGGCTGCCCATGAATCATGGGTTGCTCATGGGTGCCCCATGGGGGGTTTGTTTAGCAAAGCGGCCAATGAGTGTGGGAGACCCGACTTTGCTTCCCGGATTTCTTCCTTTCTTGTGTCGGTCTCTCTCTCTTCACCGTCAGGGCTGCTGGTATTCCAGTGTCGGTTCCGTGCCGTCTCTCTTCGAGGATCCCGTGCTTCCCGGGCGTCTACTACGTGGACCTATTCTTAGGGGCAAAGGAAAAGCTTCGGGGTCGAGCGCCGCTTCAGACCCGCGCGAACACAGCAATGATCTAAGCGTGAAAAAACTACCACGGGTTACGAGCCATGCCGTTTTCCCTCCAAGTGAGAATCCCAAAAACTATTACGACAGCAGTGTGTGGTGGTGTTGATGAATGTCCATAAAATGTGTCATGAAACTTCATGAACGTTCATGAACTTTCATAAAGCATTTCATAGAAGTTCATGACATGTTGGCCATGAACGTCTATGAACGTCCATGAAAATCCATGAACGAAAGTCCATGAATATTTTAACGAACGTCCATGAAATATGCCACGGACTTCCATGGACTTCCATGAAACGTTCAGTAGACATCCAGGGAATATTTCATGGGCACTCATGAGAGTCCATGAAATATTCCATTGATGTCCACCGCCACGTTCCATGACACATTCCGTTATCGTTTATAGACGTTCATGAACCCGCTGTCATGAACGTCCACGAAATGTTTTCGTGAAACGTTCCATGACACGCAATGGAATGCTTCCATACAGTGTTTCATGACACAAACCTCATGAACGTCCATGATATCTTAATCTTTCATGAATTTTTCACGGAAGTCCATGAACGTTCGTGACATTCCTTGTACATAGTTCCGTGGAAGTCCGTGGGCTTCAACGGAACTCCATGATATGTCATGAACGTCCACGGACCTCCATGAACAGTTCATGACCATGAACTTCCATGAATATCCATGGACTTCCATTGGACGTTCCATGAAAAATCATGAAAATTTCACAGACTTTCATGGATTTCCATGGAATTCAACGGAACGTTCCACGGGCTTCCATGGAAAAGTACGAAGACATACATGCCTATTTCTGATGGTTTTGCTCGGCGGGTGTGTCGAGATGTGGTTCGGTGAACGGTCGTCAGACGCCGGGTGCTGGTGGTGATCAATACCTGGACTGTGAATTTTTATTCCTTTGACGGCGGTGCGGCCAGACTTCCTTTGTTTTCACTCGTTTTCCCCGAAGAATCGACCGCTATCACTACCCTTGCACCCAGATGCGCCAAGCTTGAGAGCAAAAAGAGTATTAATTGGCCGTTTGTACATTGAGGCCATTTCTTGAGTGAGTGAAAAAGATAATCGCCGAAACCCTCGGAATCATGAGTTTGGTTGAATTCTGTGATTGAATACACTTTGCTTACGGTACACACAACGGTTGGAATCACCCACTGTTGATGACGACCTTGTGACCCCTGTTTGCCGCCCATCCTGCGTTCGCAGCAACTCTCAGAATATTTCAGAAATATTGTGCTCCCTGCGTTCGCAATGTACATTCAGCACAATGCTGGTTCATCTACGGCAGTGTTCCAGACCCCTAAGCTCAATCCTAATCATTCCATCTGATAGGATGGTAGCCAGCCCCGCAAATGATACCGCGCCACCAAGAGTCTATCGTACCAGACCACGCGATACGTGTGCTGAACAGGGTTCATGGTTCACTCATGAAACAAATATATGGGGGTCTTGAACGGTTTTTCTCCACCATCCAACCCGAAAGCCATTCCCTCGCGAGATTCGTATTTCACTTCGCCGTAGACGTACGTACCATTCGGCCCCAAAGAGGATGCTTTCGAACGAGTCAAGGCATTGCAGCGTTTGGGATGCTCCTGGCAATCATCTCGCCTCCCCCTCCACCCTTCATTGTGTGCCCAGGTTGAATGGTCTGTGGCGACCAAAATTTGAGGGCTGACTTGGGTACCTGCAGCTCAGGGTGCCACCAAGTACAACTCACCGTCTCTCCAAAAGGTGTATTCGTGTTCTCCTCGATGGGAAGCCTGTTCGACTCTAAACACCCTCCAAGGTTAAATGTCGCAACCCTAGGAGTCCGGTTGGTCTAGCGATATGCCACCTGAGAAGGAAACAACGTTCATTTGTCGTCAAGGCGAGAGTTGTTCATTGGAGGAGTACTGTCCGTGTTGAATGCCTCTCCTGCAAGCGTATTGACCATAGTAGGAGATCGGCGGGAAACAAACGAATGTATCTCAGTCGAAGATGCCATTTGCGTGAGTGCAGTCGGTCTTCGAACTGTTCCGGGGTGGCGAGGGAGCGCCACGGGTTACTTTTCGCCGATTGCGTAGTTTACACCGCAAATAGGGGCGTGTCGACAAACGCCGGTTGCGGGTTGGCCAGAGATTTGAGATGCATCGCCAAACGTAGTTGGTAAGAAAGGTTGGCTCGTATCATGTATGTAGGCTGTCTCCAACCTGGGAGTTTAGCAATTGATCAACAAGAGACAATCCTGAGCACTTGGCACCAGGCGATAGAAAGCTCGTACCGCGGGAAAATACTTTCAACCGTGTCAGTTGCCTTGCCCGTCAGTAAACCTGCAGACGACGCCTTTGTCAACTGTTTCTAGAACATACACTTTGGACCGTGGTTCGACCAAACGAAACCGGACCCCCGACAAAATGCACTACAGTAGTCCTGATGAAATTTTCGGACATCCAAACGTTTGCACGGAGGCCGTTGCTTCCTCGGCGGCAGCTTTAGCGATAGTCTCAGCATGCGATAGATCTCTTCGTGGCTTGACTCGTGCACTGACTCTTTGACCCTGGAGTCAATAGATTATCACTCAATCAGTATGGGCCAAAAAGGGAGCAGTATCACTGGGCAAAACGAAATCGTCAAAGATGAGCGCGACGGATGATGGAACAACAATGAAGCACAGGATCACCTGGTGAAAAAATGAGGGGGCGCAAAAAGTATCGCGTTTCTTGTCACGATATAGGAGAGGAAAAGAATATCATGTGGGCGCCCCTACGCGTACTTGAATCTGGACCCGCAGCAATCCGGTTGACGCCAAATTTCATGACATTATGACTTCCCATGATGCTCTGAAGTGATCCTGCTGCCATGAACGCTGCCATGGCATACTCCTTACAAAATGTGCCCGTCTTCCTTATTCTCAAGCATGGGCAGTGAGACGTTGATCAACATCTAGTCTACTCATTTATTCAGGCTCCGAGTCAGCATCTTTCCGGCAGACGTCGCCAACGCCATGTCTGCCGTCAACTCCGGGGATGTCGCCTCACCACCCCCTGTCGCAGAATTCATGTCTGAATCGTACTGCAAATATTGCAGTAGATACCACCTCTTTCTCATCGAAGAGATGGCCGTGTCGGCATGGCCAAAGTCTGTGATCAATCGCAAGTCACAGAGAAAATATCCCTCTCTCGCAACGGCCAAGGGTATCGATCGTCATTCTTCCGAGACCCGTCGCGTTCTAAAAAACACACGCAACAGAAAGGTTGCTGGTGCCACTGGCGAGAACAAAGCATGCGAAGATTTTCGTCGAACGGTTATCATCCTACAATCAATGTATTCCAACTCAGGTAAAACGTGGGAGGGACCGAGGACAACGGTAGCCACATGTCGGTGCGAGCACTACGCTTGCGTCAGTTTCCGCGTGGCGGCGACAAAGACTGGCTAGAGGCCCTGAAAGGTCGATGAATGGCCATGAGGAGACAAGATACTCAGTCCTTTGTCAAGCGACACACCTGATGACGATGTGCCTTTCTATTCGCGTCAAACCTGCGAAGACTTTGGAAGGTTTGTGTGCGCCGTATTATCATTAGCCACATCGTTGGGATTGGCGGCGAATCAGATTTAGGTTGGCGAACGCTTCTTCTCCACCATGATCACCGAATTTTGATGCGAAAACGTGAATTTACCTTTCGTCACGCTGTTTCAGGCCGTTGATGTTGGTGCGTTTTGGGTTTCGTGTCCGCTTGATCTCTTTAAGCATTTGTACCCGCCCACGAGCAAAGAGACTCGAAAAGACGAACCAGAACTATTGCACAAGGAAGTCAACGTACATACAATGCAGCGCCACAAAAGGGAGCAACCGCGGTTGAAACCGTTGGTCGAGTATTCGTCAGCACCCAAAATCGACAACCAATTATCAGCCCTGTTGCAATAGGGACCACACGACTGTTTTTCAAAATTAACACGATCAACTAGTACACTTGAAACTGCTAGAAACATTCCTACATGTCATTCCGTGAGACGTGACAGATGGTCCAAATATATAGACCAAGGGTTTTCACATGCGTTTTACGCACCGGAGGCCAGGGCGACCACAGTGCGATAAACAAACCTCTGAGTGCTGTGTCCCCGAAGTGTCCCCTGTTGGGCGTCCAGAACCAAGAGGGTAAATGCTCACTTCTTTATTTGCTTGAAAGAGAACTTTGCTGCGGAGGGAAAACAAGTGAATATACCCAAGACGAGCGCAACTTGGCGGTGTAGACAAATTTTATTTCCGTGTTCATTCTGACAAATGTTGTGGCTGTGACACGAACGCTGTTCTTGACATTGAGCATTAATAACTCAGGTACCAGCCTCAAGTACGTGATAGCCACTGCAGGGAATATTTTGAACCACGCAAGGGAAAAGTGGGCAATCCGAGCAAGCCGATGGCATGGACTTGACGTTGGTACGTCTACAGTAGTCCCGTATCGTCACGTATCGACCCGCCATATTCGGGCAGGGCTCGTGAATTTCTGATAGCTGAACGATCACATCGTACGATATCGTGCCCATGCTTAAGGTTATCCCCCCGAATAGTTTATCGGGCTACAACTCATCACGGACAATGAGTGATTCCGGTTCCTACGAACAGTTGTTCGAGACATTCGTTTTGTATTCGAAGAGGCTACGTTCCCACATTGACAACAATTCTCGCAGCAAAGTTGACCCCACAAGCTTGCGCACGTTGCCTCTGCCAACGCGGCCATCTACTGCAGTACGATTCATAGGACTGCTCTATACAGTACGTATCCTCAACGCGCGACCGTCAGACAACGGTGGCACCATGCTTCGTCTCCAGTCGAACGAGAAGAACACCTGTTCTGCAACAATGGAGGCCTCCGCTCGGGCAACAGAGGCCGCTCTTTCTCAGAGGCGGCGGGAGATGGATCAGGCGTGGGACGACACCGACCAGGGATGGCAGGAGCTCCAGGCGCACATGACAGAGGTTGGCATCATCAAGCCTTTAGACTCGAAAGAAGAAATTGTGAAGTTGAACGTTGGCGGTTCGCATCAAACCGTTCGTCGCTCGGTCCTTGAGGGGAAAGGAGAACAACCGTCTTCGACTTGGGCACTGGGAGACCTGTTCGAGGCTGAGTGGGACAAGCGTGTTCCCCGGGATGCAGATGGCCGTATCGTGCTTGACGAGTCACCGATATGCGTCAAGCACCTCATCGAGGCCCTCCTGCTTCGTCCGAACGCGGCCAACGGTACCGCAACGGGCGAGGCTGATATGTCCCGCGATGATCAGCCCGACCTTTTTCACCATACTGCGCGTGTTCTCGGTCTGTCGGGGCAACTGGCTCCCGTCGGGATGACGATAAAGGGGGGAACCACGACCTTTGATCCTCACGAGGCCAGCAAGCTGACGGCCGTCGTTCAACGTTGGTGTCCTGGGAATCCTGGTGAGTTGGAACTGCTCTATCGTGCTTCCCGTGATGGCTGGACAGGTGCTGCCTGCCAAGATCGTTGTGGAGACCAAAGTTCGCCGACAACGATTACCTTCTTGCGAGTGAAGGGACGCGGGGCAGCTGCGACAGACTGTATCATTGGAGGGTTCTCCAGTATTCCGTGGGACGACTTCATGTATGATTCGGATGCCGGCTACTACAGTCCTTCCCCGGGAGCATTCTTGTTCATGCTCAAGGACGGTGAGGGACGTCATTCGGGCGTATATCAATCGACGAAGTGGGGCGTCAAGGATGGGCGTTCTGCCTACGCCGTTTATCGTGGTCAAGGATATGGACCCTGCTTTGGGGAAGGACGTGACCTACACGTGGTCTGGAATGGGACGGAGAGCGCTGTGCGAACGGGAAATCAGACGTACCATGCCCCGACCGGGTCCCCATTTCCTGAGCTCAACGGATGCCGTCTTGTTGATGTCGAGACATTTCGTGTGGGTCCAAAGCCGAACACGCCAACCTCTTCGACCAAACAAGAAGACCACGCTGTTGAAGACAAAACGGGACCGGGGGCACCTGTGAAGACTGCGGACGATGTTCGTTCTTTTGGGGATTTGGTTGCTGACTCATTGATGGAGGAGGAGAAGCTTCTCCAAGAAGCCGCAAATGAACTTTCCCTTGCCAAAGCCAGGACGATGGCGTGCGCCACGGCCGTGGCGGCGGTGTATGGCCCAGAGGTGGCCACAGGAACAGAAGATGACGTGGTAGAGCTGAACGTGCGTGGGACCAGGATGACTACTCTGCGTTCTACCTTGCGGATTTGCCCTGACTCAGCTCTTGCCGCTTGGTTCAACGAAGAGCAATGGCCGGTGGCGGAGAAAGATCTCGACAGCAACGGAAGGCGTATCATCGATTGTAAGCCGTCCGTCTTCTCAAAGGTGCTAGATGTACTACGCATAGCAAAGCGCGCGGCCTGGGCTCGTAGCGAAGAGGGGCCAGTACGAAACGAAAAACGTCGCGTCAAACCTCGAGTCACCATCAAGGCCGGCGATTGTGCGGCCTTTGAAGAATTTGTGGACATGTACTTCCCTTGCTGCGAGACCTTCATGATGGAGCACGTTGATCTTCTTGATGACATTTGATGTCGGCGCTGACGAAACGCGTTGGGCAACGGTAAGAACGCTAAGTTGAGACGAAAACCGACCAAATGAGAGGTGCAGATTGGAGTTACAACCATCCGTGGGTTGATGCCGGTTGAGTTCGTTTACCAATTTCGAGCGGTGTACAGCACAATAGATGAATAGGCGCGTGTCAAAGACTACGTAGGTCGCCGGGTGCTATTCCAACATGGCCATCACCCCCCTCAGCGTGTCATCGCGTGCCACCAGACGCACGCTTGTCAACCGGCCACGAAAACAAACTTTATCGTGCAGTCCATCGATCATCTCGCTTTCGACGTTTGTCTCATCCGCTGATATTTCGCTGATAAGAGCCCGGCGGGTGGCGAATATTTCACTGCGCATCTTGTAAATATACGTACGTAGAGTGCTTAGTTTCCAAACGAACGGACTTCACACGTTATCTATGACCTCTGGTGGTGAGCGCTGGGGGGCATGTAGGTACGGAATCACTCATGAAGAGTGTGGATGAGCTCCCAAAGAGGACGCTTCTCAGGAAACAGTGCAAGCGAGCCGAAACTACGATGTTCATTCTTCGCAATGTGCCAGCATGTGAATCTATGCAAAAGATGAGAACGAACGGGCATTGCCCGCCCGCAGGCATACTAGGAACTTCTGCTGCTGAAGGAAAACGGCGTCATTCCGGCGCAGCAACGCAGCTCTATGCTTTTCACCGGTGCGACGATTTCGGGCAAGACGAACCCCGAACTGCCTGCCAAAGGCCAGGAGACGTCGGGAGGTGTCCAGCCTGGGAAATGCGGTGGACGAACGGGTGAATATATGAGGAAGAGGGGCGGGATACATGGTGGAACGGGGCTTTGATAGGAGAGTGAGGTACATTGAGTTTCGGGGACGAGTCAGCTGACGGTGACAACGATGGATCATGGTGGTGGTGCACAGTCACGGGTGATCTCGGCACCCCAGCATGACTACTTCTGGGTCGAAAATGTGTCGTCTACGCTTTCTGTGTTTGCCGTGCGGGTTCGTTGGTCGGCAGGGCGGAGGTTGGCGCGCGACCTCCACTTTGTCTACCTCAGTGAAATTGTGCTGTAGCAAACACGTGTTGGTTTACTGTAGAAAAACAACGGTTGGCGTCTATCGAGAAACCTGTTGTTTCTCAATGGTGCGATTATGTTTCGTTCAAGTGCGAGCGTTCATATTTTCTTTGGATTTATGTTCTGTGTGTTCACTGTGTGCGTCTAGAAACAGAGTTGATACTCTCGACAGTAGGTTCCTATACTGTCAAGCGCCGTGACACCAATAAATTTCAACCACAATGAGTTCCTCTTATCCCGCGGGGGAGATGCTGTGGGATACATACACTCACGTTATATGATACAGGCTAAACCATAAGTCCACTCAGTCAGGCTGAACCAGTGAGCTGACTGAGTGGTCGAATGTTTCAGCCAAGGCGGAACTTTACATCATCACCTACTTGAGATGGTGACCATACGACAAGACGCTGTCCATTATGCGTTCAATTATTTTCTGACAACGAACGAAGATGTACGAATATGTAGTCGATTTCTGTACGAAGTCGACCGTAGTTGAGATCCCGGCGGCACGTTGGGGGGGTAAACCATCGCTATAGTGCGGTATTTTGCGGTCGTCAACAACAGGGAAGTTCGCCAGTCCCTGCCCAAACATGCGGACCGAGAAGAAAGAGCGCCGGCTCTACACCATAAGCGTTCTCTGAACAATGCGGGCCCCATTTCGGACATGTACCTCGTGCGTCGTTTGAATGTCTCCTTCGGTAGCCATCTCATGTTTTAAAAGGCTACTACCCAAAAAGTGAACGCTCAATTTCAAGAGAGCATTTGATGATGGGGTCGGAATGGGTCTCTCGGCATTGATCGTTCCTCGAAAAGTGCCAGACACACATGGCATAAGAAAACAAGGCCAGACAGCGCCGGGTTGCCCAGAATGAACCCTGCAAAAAAATGGTGGGGAAACTCATAACAACTCCAGCGTGATAATAATCGAAATGAAAAACAAAAGAAAGAACGCCAACGGTGACCATTCGCAAATTATAATGAAACTGTGCTTTTCCCCCGCAGGCTATCAAAAACATTTCATTCTTTTCTTAAGGAATTTCACAACCAGCAAAACATCGAGGCCGTTATCAACAAACAGCTACTGTGGTCATGGGGAAAGCTCTTCAAACCTCGAACAAAACTCGTTGACAACGCGATTACAACAAAACAAAAATGGAATCAGAATACAAGGGGAACCATGGCTCTCGTCCAACGTACACAAGCACACACGAGCAACATAATGGGCTGAGAGGGTAAACAACCAAACCTACCGGGAAACGCCTGCTGCACACCACACCGTACAATCGCATACCGAAACTGTGAACGGTTAGCCCTTGAGAGTACGCATTGCAAAGTACGGTCACCTTTTCGTCGCGGAAGGTACTAAATAAATCTGGCCTGAGTCTCGACAAAAATATATATATCTAAATGCAAAGATGATCACCCCGCCTCTTTCGGACCTTACAACACCAAGGGAATTGCAGCAACAAAAACCACCTTCGAACTTAAAGAACCTACGCTCGAAAACACAAAAAGGCGCTTGCTTTCGTCGGCCTCCCCGAGGCAGTGAGGAGTTGACGCATGCGGAGCGGCCTCTCAAGGAAACCAAGGAAACGGGAACGAATCGTCGGGAACGGATCTGTGTGATTGGCTTGGGGGCATCAAACTTAGCACATGAAACCGCATACCACGTAGGGATCTAAAGCCGCGTGTTAGCAAACAATACATCGGACAAACTGACCGTGAAAGCTCTTCCGACACCGAATGCAACACCTACGGCGCCAGCGTAGACGGGACCAACAGTTAGTATCACACGCCAGGTTATGAGGGTATGCGTAGAAGCAGCTTTCAACATCGTGAGGCGCTGCATCGACCCATGGAGGCGATACACACGTCTTGCTGTGTTGGCTACTCCAGCAGCAGGACCTACAGTACAGCAAGACATCGAGGCGGCCCGACCCTATACAAGACCCCCGTTCCAGAAACACTCCATTTACCCGAATCGAGCATTATTTCGACAGAGACAGGCAACGGTTTCGAGTGCCAAGCGGGCATCACCCTAGCCTACGCCTACCGCACCGTTTGCCAAATTCTCTCAACACGGGGATGACAGCAAGAGCCGAGGGGCAGCTCTTAAGGGTCAAGGAGAGGTGTGAAGGGATGCCTCCTCGCGAGGGTCCACAGCTCCCAGCCCCACATGACCGACCACACCCATCCGACCACTAGCGAGGTGGTTACCAGCTGCAGGATGCCCGTGAAGATGCTCTTCAACTTGCATGTGAGAAACCCTGCGATGACAGTACCCAGTCCTGTTGACATTTTTCAGAACAGAACGAGAAAAGAAGGCAGCGAGCGACGCGCAAACGGGAGGGAACGGGGGAGAGAAACATGGACGTCGATCTCAACATATTGGTGGCTCCATTTTGGCCGGAAAAATGCAGATATGAGGGGCAACCAAACAGGCGGGATCGACACACGTAGGCGAGCGTTTCGTGTTCCGGAGGTCTCAATAGGGGGGAAAAATCTTTGATTTTTCCAAGGCAACTATGGCATGTCAGGGCGCGCCTCCACCGGGAATCTCGGCAACAAAAGCGATCTCGGCACCAAAAACGGGCACGTTAAACGCCGAAACCAACACCCCGCGGGGTTTGCGCAGATGCAAAAACGCAACGCACTTTCGGATGATCAAAAATCCATTGGTGAAACCAATCCATAGTTTCGGATCGATGGAGCAATCGGGGAAGAAATTTGATCCTCGACCACAGCTGCCTCTACAAAGGCGAAGTAACTGGACCAGTGGTCGTTTGAAAGGCTAACGCTACGCCTTCGTCCCATTACAGGGGGCCAAAACGAGCTCGGCGAATGAGGTTTTCACTCGTCGGTTTCGCTTCCAGAGTTTGAGAGGTGAGACTCCGGAAAACAAATTGGCTTGCAACATTGCAAGAGTACACCAATTCGCTACGACGCCCATCAAGTGCCCGAGATAAAATAGCCTGTGCCAGCAATACTCCAGTGTGGAAAACGCCAACCTAAAACATATTAGAGACGGCCATTTGACCATCAGGCCAACACAATACCTGTACTGGTTTGGGCGAGAGGTTTTCCGACTCGACACGCGGCGATGCAGCATGCGTGATACTGCGTGTTTTGTCCACAACTCCGTCTGTACAGAAGCAACAGAAGAGCAAAAAACACACACAAACCAACATACCCCAAACGATCGAGCGAGACAGAGGCCAGCGCTGGCTATCTCGCAGGCTTGCCCGCGGCGTCGCGGTTTAGCTGAATTCGCTTTAACCCAATCGCAGTCAGGTGACGCCGACGTGGCGGCACACCACAAAATGTTCGAAAGACCCCCCCATGCTCCCGGCGTTGGCACGTACAAACATTTCCGAGGCGTGTGATATCCTTCTAAAATTGACGCAACCATTGGCGATGACAGTACGCGAACAAGCCGTTGCCGTCAGCTGTCCAGCCGTGCTCTTTGGCAATGCAAATCACGCGGATATATCGCACCCATGTTCGAGACCATTGCTCAAGGCTATCGGGCATCGTGGGGAAACCCGAGGGTTTTTCCAGCGAAAGCAGGGGGAGCTGCAGGTGATACCAAACCAAGGGGGAGACATCTCGGCACAACTTAACTTGTAATCAAAAAGGGTAATAATATACCCGCCACAAGGACTTGTCGGTTGCAAGTTCCGGCGGTTCTTCTTTACTTCCATCAAGTGCAGTACAAGAGCGCGCAGATACTTCATCACTCAGTGGTATGGGCATCATAGCTCGACGCTTAGCTTTCGCATTCAAACAAACAAGACTGCCAGTCGAACGGGAACAGGCTTCTCTAGAAGGACATGTTCGGAAAAAAGTTACATATGTGACTACATTACAACCTTCGTTTTCTTGGCTGAACGGGAGAATAACGGACAACTCTCTCCACCACCGACGTCGAGTACGTCTTCTCACTCGCTCGCTGCTCTACGTGGTTCTTGCTTCTCTCACACGAACGCTTCCAAGTGCTTGGTCCTAGTAGGTGTGCCAACACGACACGAAAAATGGCTGGGCAATACTCTACGGCTTTCACAGCAAAACACCTTGGCTGTAGCGACTTTGCTCCTGAAATAGTGCGGCCGTCCGGGATGGACGATAACTCTTGCCGAAAAAAAGGCATCACATCATGGCGCAGAGGCCAAAAATGCGGTACACCAAACAATCGTTACGGAACGGAGACGCTTTCCGTGAAACCTGGCTGTCCCACACGGCCCATGCGCCATGTTTTGGCAGCAAGGGCGAGATGCTGTTTGAGAATGGCGTTTTATCGTTCATATTCGAGGTTTTCCTGAAGCTGTTTCTTGGTATGCGTGCTCGGAGTTCTGGCGCGCCTACGTCAAACACCTCGCCGGTACCTTTCGCCCTCCAAAACTAGCAACTGTGCGGAAGCGTTGCTGGCATTGCGACTAAATGCTGTCCTCTTCCATGCCCCTTTTACCGAAATTCGACCATGGTGTACGGTAGTGGCGGGCAATGTAGGGCCTCTCTTGGTTGCTTCCCGAGTATGGGACCGCAGAAATGAACAAGAAATCTCGCGCATGCAGGTGCGTGGGGGGACAACTACAAATGAAAGTCTACACTGGTCTACATGCAGTCGTTTCGTGTGAAATGCAAAGGAACCCTTGGCCTTCATAGACCTCGGGGATCGTGCTTCCGGCGGGGCTGTCACAAGTCGTGCATGCACTCACTATCACGCTTGAGGAGTGCGGGCAGCTAACGTCGAGTCTACATGTTCAGAGTAGAGCGGAGCCTACCTGTACCTGTGCTGCTGTGCCCCAAAACACACCACAGGAAACTCTTTCCGCGACCCTGTCGCTGATTGGATGTAATGATATTGCTACACTTTCTTTGTTTTCGGAAACCGTATGTGGTGCCTGCCGCCACGACCGTGCATGCAGCTGTTCGGGGCATGACTGATGCCACACATCTCACCTCATTTGCATCTGTCAGAAAAGGGGGGTTCGTATTTACCCTTTATGCGCGGTGTGGGCATTGCTTCAAAGAGAGGGTGGTCAACTAGCCCGGAAAGTCAACTTCACTAGTGCATGTCTACCATGGTTGCATTGATGGTGGGAGAAGCTAGCCTTACAGGAGCGCAAAATTGAGTTGCCCGAGCAGCGGCGCAACAACTGGCGCAAATCTCCCGCTCGCGAGGGTCGGCGCGCGCAAAGCATTGCCAAAGGGTGCAGCTAGAAGGAGGCCAGCCCTCGTACCTAAGGTAGCGAGTTGGAGCTAGGAGTTCAAGAGGCAGGAAAATATGACAGCAATGACAGGACTAGTGTGAGCAACGGCCAGGCAGCAGAAGTCTAAACAGCGGCGCAGCAAGAGCACGAAACACAACAAGGAGAGGGACAGCAACAGCAACCCGCCTCTTTCCTTACCGGGGACAAAGACGTTGATAACCAACAACACGAAAGCCAGCGGCTTGCGGAGCACCGGAGGATCTATGAACGTCTTCCTCGTGATCGCCATGCTTCCGGGAACGGTCGAACCAGCACACAAGTGAGGTTGGTACGATAGGAGAGCGGGAGAGAGCGAGCGGGGGAGCGGGGAGCGGGGAGAGGGCTGCGGCGGAACCTCGAAAAGTGTTCAGAGGTCAGAGCGGAGATTGCGGAGATCAGGAACTGCTGTTCGTTCCGCCGCGTAATTTTGGAATTATTTTTATTTTTCGAAATCGAACCAGACTTCCACTTCACCTGAGTCCCACAATGGAGGTGCACCACGCCCACAACCACAAGCACGAAGCACACAACAGGAGAGGATCAAGGAGAGAACGAACAGGACAATGGCAGGAGGCTTTTGGATGGACCCCCCCACATTCGGCCGGTGCTCCGCTTTCGTGCTGTTCATGGTGAATATCTTTGTCCCTGGTGAGACATCCGAGGTTCAACCAATGTAAATACGGTGAAGCAGGGCAGGGCGGGGCCCCAGCAGCCTGAATCGCTGAAACCAAGCATCGGCATGGGCCGGCTTCCATCAGAAGTTCACCACAAGGCAGCCCAACGGACAAAACGGGCCCACATGTTTGTGCCAGCTGCAGTTTCGCCGATACAATAGCGGCCGTGTCTCGCGTACAGCGAAGAAACAGTTTTACCTCCTCTCAGTGATGCCGCATGCGCAGATGTACAGATTCCATCTGAGAGCACCCACGTGCAAATCGGGTCCCGCCTTGCTTAGAACCAAGAGAAGACCACACCAACGGGGACATGCAGAAAGGAGATAGGCCCATAATCTCGTCGGCATCGCACCTAGTCGCACGTCCCAGGTCTTTTGCGTCTCGAACACACCCGGCGCAGCTGTGTGGCCGTTACACGGTTTGATCGGATTTTTTTTTTGTCGTTTTTTCGTCCAACAAGCTGACGCGCACAACGCATCACCTCCCACACCTGTTGTTGGCGGTGTCCTCCGCCGCGAGAAAAATATGCCCGTAGGCAAGTTTGTCTGCCCCCACGACGGTATTGCTTGGCTGTCCCTACCGACGAGCACACAAACTCACCGAAAAGTACCCATGGTGGTGGGTTGTACTCTGCTGCATCAACACAGAAATCGCAATAATAATATTGTAAATCGACGACAAAGAGCAAAGAGCGGTTTCGGTCGGGCGGGTCCGGCAAGGTGGACTCGGACTGCAGAGCCTAGACAACCACCCGAGACAAGACGAAAGTTGCCTCCAATGTATTTTGATTGATTCATCGTACATCCTTTGTGGCGCGTATCATGGTTGAGCGATGACGGCAATTCCGAGTTTGTCAGTTTGTCAGCCGCAACACGTGCATTGCGTCGGCCTCATCTTACCACAACCTGGCTGGGTGCAAGGGGATGTCAGCCAGAAAATATACCAAGAAAAAGAGAGATGTTACACGTATGTACTTTCCTCGGCGTCTGGTGGTCGCGTTGAACCAACCCCTCCGACAGAGCGTGGTATCTTTGTACCGTCTACAGTAGTAGTGCGGTTCGTCAAGACAATCTATAGTATCATCTACATTTTTATGTCGTTGATCCGATGTGTTGTGTTGTGGGGTTCACACGCGTAGCAGTCCGCTAAAGCCCCTGATGATGACGACTCACTTGGATGTTAGTGTTTCTCCCTCTCTTGATTAATCCTATCACTGCTGCACACTTGCTGACTCCTGCTTCAGATAGACTGAACAGAATGGCGCTCCTTGCTGGGAGGGGGGACGCTATATCCCTTGTTTAGCAACAATCCAAGGGAGTTACAGTTCCCGCCAGATCTAAATATCTTGCTTAGAACCGCTCAGATCCTTATTCTCAAAATCGCATGACGGTTGAGTCTGCCACGAAGTAATTTGTGTGAGATTCGCCGTGTCGGTTACCCGTGCAGTCTACGTTGACCACTGCCGTCCTACATACCAGCTACGGTAGATATGCATTGACTCCGCGTTTCAAATATTTACCGTCGTCGTTCGAGGTTCGTTTGGGCAAGTCTCCGAGTTTGAGCAATGGGTCTTCCTGTAGGTTGTCGGCTGTGGAGATTACGGGAAGAGAGAGAAACAACAACAACAACAACATGACATCATAGACAACACCAATAACCACGATGAGAGCAAACGAGCAACAGCGACAATAACAGTACGAGACACAAGCACCATCTAGACTGTCCAAAACGAACGTTGGGACCAACACCCCGCCTTGTCTTTTCGCGCTGCAAGCTCTCGCCCGGGGCAAACTCCAATCCCAGTGTCTCTTTCTCTACTCCACAAATAATTTTTCTTGGCGCAAGCATTGAATCCATGCGGCTGTCCTCGGGCACCAAGTGGATATACTCGACAAGAGTGGAAGAACTTGTCGAAGACTTAGAAGATTGAGAGTAACAGTGAAGCAAAACTCTTGCTCCTCTGGGATGACCTCAGGTGCATGTCCTCTACCACCCAGTGAGACGTTCTAACGACGTCGTTACTCTCGGGAGGCAAGGGTTTCACGTGCGGAGGCGGCTCAAGTAAAGCTCAATATCGACTAAGATCAAGTAAAGCTCAATATCAACTAAGAAGCTATGGACATGATGTTTGAGGCGTCACCCCCCACACCGGGACATGCAGAATGACCACATCGGAATGCAGGAGCGGCTCTATGCAGCAGCGACAGCTTGGTAAAAAAGATGCGATGCGAGTCCCTCCCACGTCAACGAAAATACTTTCCCTTCCCCGGTCGACGCATTTTCATGTTGAGTTTGCCGTTTCGCCGCCGTGCGGAACTTCAAGCTCGCTGTGGTTTTGGAGTGTAGACAGCAAACAGACACATTTTCTCCATTCAGAATCGATCCTGAAGCATCTTTGATTTTGTATAGACCTGGCAGTCTCAAGCCCGCCAACCGCAATCAGAAAGCAACAGGGTCGAATTGTCACTACATCGGTGGTGGCATGGAGGCTTGGTATCCATCCCCTAATCGGTCACTTGTTACCCTCGGTCCTGGTTTGCTGCGATATCGATTCAGGGGGTGGTTCCGATGCCGTATTCCGGTCCACTTTCCCCGCACGGTTTATCTTTTCTACTACTGTATTTCTTCACGATTCCCCATCCGGAGTAGTTCACAGGGTGTGTATCATTCAGACACCGTGCAATCAATCGATTTGACACCACGGTGAGAAGTATGGTTGTTGTAGATCCAGATCCTGAAAACAATGCATTGCGTTTTTCCTTGCATCCGTCGCAGTCAGTACATCCCAGACTTACTTGGCAATGGCAGCAAAATTTTTGACATGTCAGTAGTTTCACTCAACACACACTAAGTTCGATCATATTATTCGGGCTTCCGAGCATTGATCACGCGCTTGGTGATGTCGTACGCGTTGTGCCGGGCTGATGCAGCCCTCGTCTCCGTGCCACACAACTCACTCGAGTCAGGTGTACTCATCTAAGCCAAGCCGCGGAGAGCGCATCGCAACTTTTGCACGAATCTCTGCTGAATCAGCCGCGCTTTTGGCCACGAAATCCGGGCACATGCAACCATTTTCACCGATGCCCACAATGTTCTGTTCCCTTGAGTTCATGGCCACCTTCCCACCCTCTCCCGTCCACCGTGCCCCCCGCGCACCGCACATACAGTATTGTGTGTGTCCCCATCTTGCTAACACCCAACACGCATGCCGCACATTCCATGGGAAAATGTGAACAATGCACCAGGAGCTGGAACAATCATCGCTGGAATCTGCACGTGCAGCCTGAAGAATGTGCTGGTCGGCATCTTGCAGATGGTGACCGCCCCGATAGTGATCGGATGGGTGTGGTCGATCCTGTGGGGCTGGGAGCTCTGGCAGATCGCCAGGGGAAAGAGGCGCCCACCCCTTTCCGCTAGCGCGGTTTGATCACCTCCAACAGAACAGCCGCGCCCGGTGTTCTCGCTGGCAAGGTGTTGCTGAAACTCTCGCCGATCGACGGGACTGCCTTTGATCCAAGCGTATTCCAGTAGAACAAAAGTACGCCTTTGAAGAGACGCTCGACCTGCCTTGCTTTCTAGGCGTTTGTATTTTGTGTCGCGGACAAGTCCGTCCGAAAGTGATTTTTCAAGTATGTTTTTTGCGGGTGGGTGTGTTTTGGTTTTGGTTTTGGTCTGGTTTTGGATATTTCTAGTTCAATCTTGGGGAGAGGCCCCAGCATTACATTGAGTGTCGGCAATTTGTATCGGGGGGGGGTGTGAGCCACGCAAGGCGCGACTGTGCATGCAGCGGGACCTCGGTACCAATGTCGTGGGTCTCGTTCGTCACCGGGTCCACATTACCGTTGTCGCTTGACGCGAGACATTTTCGCCAAAGGCCACCACAACCAATATTGGCTACTTGTACAATGTCTGGACAGAGCGTGCGTTGCAGGTTTGCAGGTTGGACGCGGCGCATTTTTTCTCGTAAGTGTAGTGGTGAGGATTTACCGTGCTCGAGAACGGTATTGCTCAGCTGGCGACAGAGAGTCAGTACGTTTACTTCGAGTAGCTTTGACTTTCTGTCGTTGGCTGCTTTGGTGCTCAAAGCATCTGTCACGATACCTTCCGGAAACGCAGACGAAAACATTTTTGGTATGTAGAGGGGGGATGTGACGACCAAGGGCGAAACGTATGAAATTGGTATGGTTGGCGGCGATGATTCCTGTCCCACTTCTGTAACCAGGCGGATACAGGCCCAAGAGTTATGTTCCTACCCTGACGTTTGAAATTTTCACACCCCCTCACCCCCCCACACGCTCCTGCCAACGTGGCGGGGTCGATTTGGTGGTGCTTCTTCGTCACTTACTGCTTAATGTGTTGCTGGCGCTGTCTATCGAACGGCGTTCTCTCATGTGTTGCATTCTTTCGCCTGGTTCCCGGAAGCCCCGATGATGGCGCCATATTGGGAGTTGCTCTGCAGACTAATGGGTAGCGTCCATGTTGTAGTCCCCTGAGCTTAAGCCACAGGGAGGCGAAAAGAGGTTGAATCATGCATGTATGTACTAGTGTTCGGCAGAAGCATCGTACAGAGTGAGTTCACTACTGTAGTTCGCCGCCCTTTGGTTCAACCGTATGATGTTCCGTGCTTTCGCTCTTTGTATCTTCGTGACATGGTGTGAATTGGTGGCGAGTAACTCAACCCGTTCTCCTGTGCCCTCTCCGTCCCTTGCGTATCGTTGGTCAATGGCTAAGTTCTTCTTCTCTTGCTCGCAATATTGTGGCAATTTTCCTGAGAACCCTGAAGGAATTCATCGTTCTAGTTTTTTAGGGGAACAGCCACAACCAACAACAGATAGATCGCGGGGTCGACTGTGGGGCTCTTCGCGACACCACGACCGCACAATGGCAGGTTTATTTCGTGCGAACCCCCGGCCGCGCTTTAGAACCTCCTATTTCGCAACGCTGGAATAATTTCCTCGGTGGGTAGGGCAGCTACTGTTTGGGTAGCAATTTGCTTCGCAGTGTTATGCTTCGAAATACTATTATGAAACAACCGTTTCGTTACGGCCGTGTTCCTGTACTTGTGTACCGAACAGCAAATGCGAGTGGACATAATGTTTGTATAAACGTTGCGCCATGAGTAACGGTCATGTTCCTCATTACAAGTACTGAACCGCAAGTGCGGGAGGTGACTGTACAACATACCTCTGAACCTCGACTCGTGGCATCAACCGTTCGAGTGCAAAAGGAGCACACCATGATACGGAACTGAAAGAAGTACCACTCATCGTGCTGAATGTATCGAGTGAATGCAAAAGGTGGATCGAAAAAACAACACCAAACAGGACGCGAACAACCTCTAGTCCAAGCGAACCAGGTTCCAACGCGATGCCTCGTCCGGTTTCTTCAAAGTTGCACCAATAGACTCCACACGGCAACACAGCTAGCTGTTGTCCGACGCTTGCTGCGAAAACGCAATTTACCATGTATGTCTTGGTGAAGAATTGGATCGGGTTGTGAGAGATCCAAAAACTGTTCCGGGAAGGAACTCATTCGCGAGAACATGTAGGCGAGGACTGTTGTTGTTGAGATTGCTGAGGAACAAAAAACGGGTGCCGCTACGCAACGCGGTGGGGCCGTGGTTTTCGGGAGAGGCGTCGCCCTTTCCCACCGTTTCCTTGGCTCTTGCCGCGGAAAATAGAGCCAGTAGAGGTCATCAGAAATACAGTTCCGAGTTGATACAAACCGGATCTACATGTATGCGGGAGCTCGTTTTGTCTCAACCCTCCCAGAAATGTGAAGACCGCAACGACATAAGACACGTTGTTTCCCTCGACATCCTTTGTTCAACTGTTGTTGTGGACGGCAGCAAATCACGGCCCTAAGCTCACATTGGGATATCGGCGATGCTGCTTCACTCGAACGAACGCAAGGCCTTCCGCAGAACGGCGGCGGCCTACACCAAGGAGCTCATTGCGAAGCTAGAGCTCACGAATACCGATATCGACAGCCAATGGGAAGCACTCGAGCTGGGACGGCAACAACACCAGGAGCAGTTGCTCGAAATCGGATTCAGGCCGAACACCAGAGATGAAGGTGTGCTGAGAATGAACATCGGTGGTTCGCCCGCCCACGTGCACCGTTCTCTCATCGCAAAGGCTGGGCGGGAATCTGCCTTTGGGGCCTTGGTTGGTGGTGTCTGGGACAAGAGAGTTCCCCGTGATGCAGACGGCCGCATCGTGCTGGACGAGTCCCCAACCTGCCTCAAGCACATCATCCACACCCTGTTCAACAGCTCTGTCACGCCGTCGGTGAGTGGAGAACAACGTTCGCGTTCCGCCGTGGCTGCGGACGAGGAGGTCAACCTGATGTACGTTTCACATGTGCTGGGGTTGTCAGCGGCCATTCCTACGTTCCAGAAGCGCATGTTGGTGGAAGGCGGTAGCGTAATCGCCGGCAGCCCTTTCGATATTCCGGTATGGAGTTCCACGATTCGAGGCTGGTGCCCAGAAGACTCCAATGGACTTCGGCTTCTCTACCGCGCATCCCGAGATGGGTTTTCCTCCGAGAAGTTCCGCCGTGCCGTCGGCAACATCTCCATGACGATAGCCCTGGTTCAAGCAAAGGCTCCTAGGTGGAGGAACCGAGAGCGCCAGCATCGTTGGCGGCTACTCCGGTGGGGCGTGTTGGCACCCACCGAGTACATATGACGGACGACGATGGTCGAACTCGGCCTTCATTTTCATGCTCGATTCTCCGGAAGAAGACTTCGAACCAGTCAAGTGGGGTGTGAAGTCTGGCAGCCAAGGAAATGCACTAAGCTGTTGTCGTGACAGCTCTTCCCAATCCTTCAGGCCCTGCTTCGGCAATCACGACATGCGCGTGGACTTCCACCCGACCACCGGGTGCACCCTGTCAACTGGACGAGGAACATACGATGTCGACGGAGAATCCACCTTTCTGGCTCTCAATGGTGGACTTGTCCTGGACGTCGAGGTGTTCGAAGTACGTTCGGTGCCAGAGCAAGTGGAGACCCCGGCCTCTTCCGAAATCATGTCTTGGGATCAACACATTCCTGTCGACCAATCCCTTGCGGCGGAATATACTCTGGAGTTCGGGGAATCTATCGCCGACCTGCTGATGGAGGAACTCATGGCCCTAGCATACGCTCGGGTGGAGCTCGACGAGGCGGCGGCCAGGGCCAGAACCGTTGCTCGAGCCCTGTGCGTCATTTACGGTCCCCACGTGGCACGGGGGGAGGAGGATCCCGTGGTGGAGCTGAATGTCCGCGGGCGATCCATAACGACCCTGTATTGGACGCTGCATGCTTGCACGGACTCTGTTTTCGCCGCTTGGCTCGCCGAGAGATGGTCGGGTGGGAAGGGCGTGGACGAGGACGGGCGCTACAAAGTCAACTGCGATCCCAGTTGTTTTTCGAAGATCCTGGATGTGATGCGCATGAGGAAGCGGGCTGGCTGGGCAGAAGATGATGAGATTGTCAAGAATGCCGGTGGCGGAGACACTATCCGCGTGAGGGTATCCGAGGCAGACCGCGAAAACTTTGAAGACGCCGTCAAGATGTACTTCCCCAACTGCACGAGGTTCGTAATGGATTTGGTGAGGTTCACGGAATAGTGACGAACAAGGTGAGCATGTGGAGTGCGAATGAAAAATGTGAAGTGCGCGTGAGAAGTGTGAAATGCGAACGAGCGTGCTCCTTCGGCTCCCTGTATGGGTTTAGGTGAGAGAGACTGAGTAAGCCATATTTCCGATAGGTTGCAAAACAGCACTGACAAATGATTCATTCGCAATTTCTCCGATCCTTATAGCAATGGAGACTGGAGTCACACAATGTTGCCGGAAGGATTCAGACCGCAAACCACACTTTTCGTCTATTTTTCTCATGGTCGGTCTCATGAAAAATGACCACCTGGATCGCGTGTGAATTACCGTTTGTTTGCGTATGCTTGGTTTCGTATGAAGTTCGTTCAGATTCTCAAGAACGTGCAATTTCTTGCGATTCACAACGGAGGAGTTTCAAGGGAAGTGCTCAGAATTATTCGGGGACGCGTCTGGACGTGGTCAGAATTGTCCCATATTGTTTGAAGGACATAACAATCTGCACCGATGGATTCCTTACGATGACGCAGTGTGTCGGGTCATTGAGTGGGTGAAGGCTCAGGTCTTGATCGGTGTGCATCTCTCGCGAGGGAGAAAAACTCTCTGCTCAAGAGAGCCGCTGGACTTCAGCGACACATGCTACTTACTGAGTGATATCGAAGTATTTTTTTGCCCTCACAAAGACACATAGTTGCACTAAATCATTCCAGTGATCAAACAACCAGATTACTGGGGGCATTCCCGCATTTACTGTCGTACTCGGGCCCGCCTCCTTTTCAAAAACTAACGGCTTGCATGCTCCGGAACTAGCTCGCTTCTGCTTGACTGGGCGATTGATTCATTCTCATGACCGGGCACCCTTGTTTCACATATTGCCAGATGGCGACTCCGACCGCCTACCCCATGTACATATGGACCCCGCAAGGAAACATCATCAGAGTCTCAATACCCCGTGTGATGGCGACACGTCCGAAGCTAGCGTTTGGAGACGAGCTCGGGGACATCATCGTGTTCGAGAGGATTTGCAAGGTGTTGCAAGCACGAATCTCACGATGTTTCCACCCCGTTTTTTTTTTTCAGGCACAACAGTATTTGGCTGTTTATTATCTGCGAAAAACTGAAATTTAGTCCTCAGATGTGTGTGACCCGGTCGCGTATCCAAACGTGCCCGGAGAACAGAGGCGGGTTATTTCACACCCACGAGTATCAACAACAAAACCGCCATGCTCCGGCGAGTTTGTCAGATAAACTGCAGAATAGGATGAACGGGGATGGAGCAGCCAAGCAGAAGGAAGGGGTAGAACAGAGAAGTAGCAGGATCGAATATATGGCAAATGGGGGTAGAGCAGCCACGTAGTAGATACGATGTTGGGCTACATTTCAGAACCAATCTGGCGTAGCGTGGATTCACGTAGGGCACATCGAGTTTCACAGTGGGCAGAGGTGACTACTGAGCAGGGGATATGGAACAACAGTTATTCTTTGCAGTACCCTAACTCTCGTTGCAAGAGAGCAACTAACAAGCCAGGATGGAACGGAATACGTATAACACGAGAGTGGAAGTGTCCACATTGCAAAAAGTGGTAGTGTCCCTGATGCATCGATGAAGCGCATCAATGGCATTCCTGTATACTGTAGTGCAACGACAGGACCGGTCAATCCATGTCTATTCTGTAGCTCGGAACGATACGCAATATTGTGGTTCAAAAATATCGACTTATCGTGCTGACAAAGACAGTGTCATATTTTGCGCAAGAGCGCAGGCAAGCACCGATCATGTTGACAACAAACGTCATCATTAACGAAAGATCGGACGCCCACGCATCCCAGGTGAAACACTGTTTAGTGTTAAAGGGGTAGCACGTCGTGTAACAGCCCACCCACGAGTGGTGCGGCACGGCACTCGCTCCCGGTGTCACACGACAAGCCCCTACTAATACCGCACCCGGGCGATGTAATCGCTCATGTGCGGCCGCCTTGTTCAAGTCTACCAGAACCCTCTTCATGAAAGAACGCCACAGACCGAGACACATCCGAGAAGTGTGGACAAACATCTTGTCCGTACGGGTATCTCCGACAACTCACAGACGGGCAGAGCTCGTTTACCCAAACCGACCACAGAAATTCCCGAAGTAGTTAGACCTCTGAATTTCTTGCTGACATCGCAGCTGACAAGACTTGCATCGCCACAGACTGTCCCACACGGATGCCGTCAACGGCAGCGCTCACGATTCCACCTTCAACATCGCCAGAAAATATTTTGTGGAAAACGTATCGAAGGCAGCAAGGCAGAGAAAGCACACTGAGGGCGTAGGATGCATATAATGTGAACGTCGAGCCAGGAATGCGGTCGAACAAACGGTACCTGTCAACACTAACGACACAATATGCCGGCCTTCAACGAAATCGTGTAGGCTTGCTTTCGGTGATCCTTCAGGCGTCAATGCAAGTAGCCAGAATACAGGTCGACTCCGGCATTCTGCCCTTGGCTACTGTAGCCCTCCTCGAGTGAGTCGGCATGACTAGAACCAGCAATACCATCGTTACGCTAGACATACCATTGCATTTCCTCCCCAATGGCAGCCAACATTCGACTGGAAGGACTGAATGTTGCATGGATGGAAACTAAACTACACCACTTCATTGAAACCCCCCGCGGCATTCAAAACGAGAGCAGTGTGCATATGCATTCTCACCAGCGTATCCCGCGCCTTCTCCCGTGGGGAACAAGCCTTCCATCGACGGACACTCCAGCGTATCAGCATTCCGCTCCACCTGACCCAAGGCACGGGGCACCCGAAAACAGATGTGACGGAATGGGTTGATGGCATATTTCCTCAATGCTGCAGGTGGGTTACAGGGACGATCTGGCCATGTGGCATAGGTCTCAAGAGCCAGATCGCAGAAATGTGAAACCGTGGCATGCAATGGTGCGTACACATCAACTTCGCTGTACTCCGCAGTGGGGCACAAGCTTGCGGATGCATGAAAAGCCAACCTACAGCGTCCCATCAAAACTGCGATCGGGTATCAATCTCTACGCATGGTTCCCGAATGGCTTCATTCCTGCTCGGTTACAACTTTCGACTGGAATAACAATTCAGCTCAACTCCCCTTGGAGGAATCGCCAAAACTGAAGAAGAAACAGGGCTCTCCGTTTTCCGTCGCCCACATTCGTAGAAGGAAAACTTTCACTCCCACAACGGTCGCCATGGAAATCATCCTAACGCATCTATCTGCACGTCTTCAAGTCCCCAGAAACGATTCACCACCCCACACAAGCATGGTCTGCTAGAAGCTCGCCACACACCGCCGGCACTGGTAGTCTTTCCCGCTGGATTTACCTGCACAGGAGAGCTCGTCCGAGTCTCAACTCCGTGAAGCAACGCCTCGTCGCACACGAAGCCTGGCATGCGTCTCTCGAAAGCCTCCAAGGCTTCTCGGAGACCCTCCGTCACGTACGACGGGTAAAGCTATCACCGTTCACGAGAAAAGGGAGAAAATAACCGTACAGCAGCAAGGATGAGTGACAGACAATCAAGGCAGTTGACAAGACGCATGTTGTGGGTAGAGAGTGACCTGGCCGCCCGCAGAGATCCCGGACAACATCAACACCCCCTCACACAGAGTCCTGTATTCAATCCTCCACACGTAGACTGCGACACATCTATTGTCGACAAGTATGCCCGACGGGCAGTCAGCCTTCCCATGACACTATCAACAAGAAATACGTGCATGTACGGAAATTTTCGCTCGACATCCGGAAGAAGAAGGGGTGTGAAATGCCGAACATCAGTTGCTACATTCCTGGTGAAGGCTTCACTCAGTTCATCGTAGATCTCATCGTAGATCTTACATATCTCATCGGAGATGTAGGTGCTCACCTCGTGCAGAGGCCCCGCTCGAACCCCCAACCGGTAGCTGGAGGATGGCAAATCGGCGTCCCGCCCAGAAGAACCCGCCATGAAGTCCGTTACGCGCTGAACCGGAACAACTGACGTGACGTTTCGGTTTCGGTTCCGTTGGCGTTTGGGCGGAGGGGGGCGCAGAAGATCGAACGGGGCCGGGGGCGGACTGGGTCAGCTAGGAGGAAAGTAAAAGTCGAAGAGCGCGAGGTATATCGGTAGTGCAAAAGCGGTGAAAAGAGTGAAGCATAATTTGTGTAAGCTGGGATCGGAGCAAATCTGGAAAAAAGGGATACAACCTCAACGACGCCAACTTCCGACTTGTTTTGTACACGTTTCGTCAAGTTTCCTCGAGAGCTTAGTTTCTTCCAGAAACTCAATCCAGCATCGACCGTTTCGTGCGCGTCCAAGCGTTTGCGTGTTTCTGATGTTCTCGAGCGTGCTCGCAAGTGAAGTGCTCCCTTCTCTGTTGCACGGGACAACAGCTGTAACATTCTGCGCCTACTCAGCGAACATCCCTCCGCGCCCCAACCTACCCTCCATCCGCATGAACGCCACTCGTCTCCAGGCCCCATGCCACCAGGGACGCCTGTCACCGTCTTTTCCGCCTTATTCGTGCATGCCCCAATCCCCCCGAGAAAAAACAGCTACCGTCTGTACTCCAGTGTTCACCAGTTCTCGAGAAACTTTACATGACCCGGAGATCTGCAACCAACGGGCGTGCCGAGTTCCAACGGAGACTTGCTCAGATGAATGAACATGGCCGGCGTCTTCTGTTGTGGTCAAAGCAACAATGCCTTCGTCTTACCGAGATTTCCGCCGCCCATCTCCGCTGCTCTTCTCTCCATCGCCGACTGCCACCTCACCCCCCTGAGAGGACCATTCCCAGCTTCGGCCCCCTCCAGTGCGAAAACGTCATCGGCCACGTCTTTCGGGCTGAGGGATACGACGAGGGCGGCGTTTGCCCACTTAGACTCACGCTTGGAGAAGCTCATGCCGTTCACGCACACCTGTGCGGTACGTGCGGTAGACCAAAGCCAGGAGGGTGGTTATGCTTGATGCTTGATGATGGAGAAAGGGTAGGATGGAAGGTGGGAAAATACCAGATCATTCACAGGGGAACAAGAAATGTGAAATGGCGATTTGATGCTTATCCATCACAGCTAGTGGCTGAGTTCAAAGACTCTCATGCATGGGGTCAAATACGTATGCTGGCCCTGCCGCAGTCACCTCAACTGACACGGGCTTAAACTCAGCCACGGGGGGGCTCCGGGCCAACAACCACACACCTCCTTGGGGTCGACGCTCGTCGGCACTACCTGCCCCCCCGGGCACATGCAGAAGCTGTAACAGCTTCGGTCCTGGTACCCTCGTTTCGCCGACCCTTGTCTAGCCTCATCAGACTTGTCAGCTCCGAGCGACTGGGTTAATCTGTAGTCAGCCACGGGCACCTGAAATTCCGCGAGAGAAAAAGGGGAGGCGAACAACATGAATGTTCGGGGGAGATGGAATTGTTAGGCTACTCGATGCGTTTAGTGAACTCCTGCAAAACTTCCAACAAAATAAGTGGTGTTATCACCGGGGGGGGCAATCGTTTCTACACAAGAACACGATAGTGGGTGATTCAGAAATTGTTTCCCCTTGCATGAATATGGACGTGCTGATGATCCCACCGGTGTCAATAATAACATGGTGAACGGACATCAATACTCTAACCACGCGCTTAAGGGGCGTGACCAAAGCAAACCACACGAAAACTAGCTGCATTCTTTCAGAACTCAACACACTTTTCCCTTGCCCCTGTCGACCATCGAAGCGATCTCGGCTCCGTATCTCAGCTCGTTGATCATCTCCTGCAACGTGTTCACAGGCCGCGTGGACAACAGGGGATCATCAGAAAATACACATGATAATATCGTTAAACTTGGCGGTCTTACTCTTTGCTGAGGACGAGTAACCCACATGGCGGTACATACCGTTCCAAACATGTGAAGATTGAGACCCAGAAAAAAGAAGCTTCCAAAGACCTGCAATTGCACACCCGGTTGTTGTCGTGGCCAGAACGACCACACACCCCGCCGCCGCGAAAAGTGTCTACTATTGTAGCTCGGGCAAAAAACACGGAAGGAGTGAATCGAACCACGAACTCGTCACGCCGACACTTTTCACCACTACTCTATTGGACGCCCAGCAAGTTCCACCGTTTTCTCTCATAGCTTTAATTGGCATGTAGCATGTAGCATGTAGCATGTAGCATGTAGCATGTAGCATGTAGCACGCAGCATGTAGCATGTATCATGATGCATGTGGCATGTAGCATGTGGCGAGCAATCTACACCGTGGTTGACCGTCAGGTGCAAAGCGTGTCAAAGAAAACAAAGAGAAGGAAATCACTCTACCAGGAAAACAAAATACCATTCCGTAGGGGGTATCCTTTCGGACGTCGAACGAATCCAAAACACCGTAGAACATCACCCACGCACAGGTATCCACCGACATTTCACCTGTGGGTGCTCGATTCGGAACCCGACCGCGATGCCCTTGGCTTCAAGGCTCACTCCGGAGTCTAGCAGCCTCTCGTACAGGGGCCTCGCGCTGTGGCCAACGGCCAGGATAACCCTATTCGTTGTACAATTAGCCAATACCACGCAATACCATCAGCATCAGCATCAATACAGGAATACGCAATAGGATCAGCGTCAATCCAGGAATACGCATAGCATCAGCATTCGGAATTTACACAAGTATTTCGCCAGGGCCCATCGGGACTTGTCTACCTTGGCGCTGTTGCTGAAATCCAATTACATATCGTAAGCATGCGCGTGGCCCTCGAACTCGGTAGCCCGATGAGGGCAATGGTAGCCGCTCCCTTTTGACTTTTGGCCACGTAAAGGACCCTGCCACCCCGAACTTGCACGCAAAGTCGGCACAGAGAAACAAACGCGAACACAGGGGTTACGTACGCCTCCCCCTACCCCTTCCCTGAGCGATGAAAAATACGGTGAGTGATCCCGTATTGTAGCAGTAAGGAACCAATATTCCAAAACAGATGCAACATCAAACGGTGTTGGCAAGATAAAAGAAGGTGCACCAAAGGAGAATCCTTGAGTGCTACGTCACATCCGCTTAGACCCGTCATGCGCTAGAACACTACCGTCCAAATCTCAACTGGTGGAGAAGAGGCAAGCAACCCCGGTCCCTACGGTCCCTACGTGTAACGCACCTGTCGGCAAGAATCTCACTCCCGTCCGCGAGCTTGAGACCGCTAATTGCCCCCCTGTCGCCGCCGCCTCTGGTGAGCAAAGCCTCAACCTTGGTGTCGAAGCGGAACGTGGCCCCTCTCTCGATAAGGAAGGCTCGCATGTCCCGAAGGATTCGGACCAGCCTGGGGGGTGGGAGAGCGTTTAACATTGTGGGATAAGCTCTCGTGGTGATGTTGTAGCAAACGTGGTAGATTGGTGCCATTCAACCGCACACCTGTTTCTAGGTAGTGGTGGGGTCAAGCGTGTAATACTTCAAGTCCGCGAGAAACTGCTGTTGGTGCCTTTCGACCGCACACACGTCTCGAGGTACCGTAGCCGGGACGGTAAATGTGTCACTTCAAGCAAGCAACTGCTGCTGTTGCTGCTGTATCAGTGGACCTAAAGGGCTGGCCAAGACAAAGGTACACAGCAGCTCTTGCACTCCAAGAAAGAAGCAGCTGCGCCGAGACAATCGTATGTCTCTACCTCACCATCCGCATTCAATGTCCATACGTATAGGGCGACAAAACACCGAGATGGGCCCGTCTTCCCAACCGGCCTCCGACAAACCCGCCGCCGTCCTGCCGCCGTCCTGTATGCGCTACGAATCACAACCTCGGACGTATCATCCGCCACAACATGCTGGCAAGTCTGCCGCATATGCACAGCGTCCTGACTTCGCCACGTCGTGTGACGACGAACCCCGACAACCTACAAGTATGTCACATTCAGAGCCAAGCCTATCAACAAGCGCGGAGCAAAAGACACGAGAGAGAACACAAAAATCACCTATCGGTGCCAAGGTGAGGCTTGCCGTCCACAAGGATACGCTCGGGCGCGCCGTGAGCCACCAGTGTCTCCAGCACCTTGGAAGGCAGGCAAGCAAAGCGGTCCGTGGAGAATGAAAGACGACGGGCGCAAACGTGAATCCAACACACACGCGCGGGCACGCCATTGGCGCGTGTTTTCGTCGACAGAGCGGTAGCAGTGGCGTGCCCCGTGTTTTTGATCTCCTGAGCTACGTGTTTTGTTGCCGTACGCCGTGTAACGGACACCTCTGGGTTCCAGCCAGCATGAGATGCTTCCATGGACTGTCGGGGAAACCCGTCAACTCGAGGTTCATGTGGTCAACGGGGACCCTGGAAAACAAAAAACAAAACAAATGTGAACCAAAACAGTGAGACGTACTTCACCAACCAGACCGGCTGAAATAGGTCGAGTTTAATCGTCATTCGGTGGGACGAGGCACGCAAGAGACAGACAAAAAAGAAAAAGAGCCATCTGAAATGACGCTGTTCACCCCACGCGTTTTCCTTCTTCACTGCCGAGAAAACGCTTGGGGGCAGTTGTGCTCCCTCCAACTCCAGGGGGGACGTCAAAGGTAGGAAAACAAAGAAATAATACAAGTCTTCCAGAAGGTAGAAGGTAGCAACATAACACGTATCCGACAAGAAAAAACGTCGTCTATCGAAGCCGAGGAGCACGGTAGAATGCGATCACTAAAGACAGCCCCGACCATAGCCTCATGCAACATACAACTCAGGCGCGGCGACTGCAGCATGTCACCTTCCTGACGTTCTCGCTGTTCCTGCCAATCCTGGTGGTGAGCTTGCCGTCACTCCACGTCCCAGCGCCGCCCTCTCCGTAGCACAAGTTGCTGTCTGGGTTTAAGATGCGCCTATGGAACAACGCCCCTATCTCCCGGCCCCTTCTTTCAACCGGCCTGACGTTTGGAGTGATCGATCGAACCAAAGAATAACATTTTTTTTCGAAATTTTGGCACTGTGGTTGATGAGCGTTGGGGGTATGAGACAGAGACGAAAGCAATTATGGCAACAATGTCCAACAGACAACACAATGACGGTTTGCAATGAAAAAAAACAATAAAACAGCAGCAAGTAGGCCAGAGGTTCGCCATGCGGGGCTCAAAAAGAAAGAAAGAGAAGCCACTGCAACAGCCTTTCCATAACTCACGTGCAACCTCCTATCAACACACACCATACTAGGAAACAAGACACAAATATTCCCTCCAGCGGAGCGGCTACCGACGCCCTGCAGAGCGTCTCACATGCCACGCTCTACGATGATGGGCTTCATGCCGACCTCCACCAGCTCCAGCGCGGCGAACAAACCAGCAGGCCCGGCCCCGACAACCACAACCGAAGGCCCCCCCCCACCCCCCCCCGTCGCCACCGGCGGCGCCCCCGCTCCCTCCATCACATCGCCCTCAGCCGCGCCGGCAGCGGCGACGACAGCGGCATCGGCGGCGATGGCTTCAGCAGCGACGGCAGCCGAAGTAGCGTCGGAGAGAGCGGCCATCCTAGACACTGCCGCGGAGGTAATGTCCGGGGAGATGTCCGAGAAGACGGAAGAGTCGGAGGAGGGGGAGGCCGGAAAGAGCGGTCCGCCCGACGGCGAGGGCTCCAGCTTGCCCTGAATAGAGAGGTGAGTTCGGAATTGAAATGACGGAGGAAGGGTTGTCGGTCTCAAGAGCAGGAGCACCGGCAGTGGCAAAAAGGGCAGTCGTAGCAGCAGCGGCAACGAAAGAAGTTATGCCCCACAGAACAGGAGGAGGGTGTTGTGGTGATGGCGATGGTGATGGAGGTGGACACAAAAGGAAGAACGGGAACGGGACAACGTGAAACAGGGGAGATAGACATCATCCGAGAGAGAGAGAGAGAGAGAAGGTAGAGAGTAGAAGAGAGGGGGGAGCACGGAGACCGAGACAAGGTACTCACGAGAGCCGCACGATTAATAGGATGAAAGCCGTCCGTCCGGTATGTCGGCGAAAACGCAAACATGCTCTCCACGATAAAACCAACTTGGCCGTCGCCCATGCGCCCACCTGCCCGGTAATACAACTCGCTGCCCTTCCTCTCCACTCACCTGCACCTACTCTAATGGCAGAAAAAAAGCGGAGTCAACATCGCAAAATATATACCGTACACCGCACGGTACTAAACAACGATCAGAAAAAATGGATATGACGACATCCAGTGCGTTTCAGCTGTACCAAGGTGTAGTTGGACAGAGTACCGCCGTGGCAGCAACAGTAGCAGTTGCTGTACTATACAACGCGAGTAGTGAAGGGAAGCAGGACTCAACAACTACCCATGACTCGTCTTGTTTACCCACCCTACCTGCTTCGTCCTCAGCCGCAGTTTTCTCGCCGTTTTCGGAGACAGCCGGACATCCAAGGTGTAGGAGAAGCGCGGCTCTGCATCCTGCCCACGAGAAGGCGTTTTGACGTAGGGGTGATGTCGGGCGAACCGGGGGGGAGGGGGGGGGGGGGGGGTCGACGGCAAACGAGAACTGTTGATATGTCGCAATGGCATCCGATAGGAACAACAAGCATTCCTCGCGACACATCCAAGGTAGAGGTTCCGTCGAGTCAAGAACCACTGCAGCAACAACACGGAGGACGGTGCTGCTGCTTGACAGCCACGAGATTATCCCGACAGTTCAACACGAACATGGTGGCACGATGGCGAGAAAAAACAACCCCAGCAGACACAGGGGCTGAACTGTAGAGAATGCCTTACGCCGGCCAATCACCTTCTTCGTCCTGGCGTCGAACGACTTGCGTGCCACCACCACGTCGGTGTCGGCCAACATCCCTTCGTCCTTGATCCCTAGCCTGCCAGCGACCACCGCCAAGAGCTGTGGGGCGGCGACGCGGATCGCCACGCAAACGGAGATGCGAAGGAGAGAAGGGACAGAGGAGTGGTTGGGTGTGGGAAACAAGGAGCATGTCCTGATGGTTGTTGTGGTGGTCGCCACCCTCCTGCCGGCTCTACAAGCTACGTGGTGAACGCCGCGAAGATGGCAACATTGTACTTCTATGGAACAAAATAGTTGCAACACCTGCTCGTCTGAGAGCCTGAAGCAAGGTAAGGGTAGTCACGGGGACTCCCAAGGCCCTGTTCTACCTCGGAAGCCGATGCCTCAGCAGATGCAAGGTGCCAACAACTGTTGGAAGCTCTTTCCTCTTCTACCTGACTCTGGTAGAGTGGTGACACCGCAAACACGTCTCTAGGACATGCCTGGAAAAAAAAGCTTCCTGCGGACCGAAACATCATTCCGACAACCCAACGCGCCCACGACACAGATTGACTTGGCATTTGCGATATCTTGGGGTAAACACGCCGAGGTTTGGCGTCTCGAAAACTTATGATGGTTGGGCAATAAACGCCTTAGGAACGGCACCAGCGCACAGTGTCCTGCCGTGATACCAGTGGTAGTGCGAGGAGGAGAAGGAGGGGGGACGGCCGCAATGCTTGTAGAGTCCCTAACAAGGACAACCCCGGGCAGCACGACTTTCCTCTTGCTCGACAACCCCCAGAAAATACGGAGATGCGCCAAGGCACACATGGCACATGCAGGGGCTAGAGACGCGCCGTACGTATGATACATCTCGGTGTGCGTGGACACACAAAACAAGTAGCACCTACGCAGATAAGAGAAAAACCGACTCTCCTCACTACTTACAACGCCTCCCCACCCGAACGTTGCGCAAACGCCTCTTCTCACCTCAGCCGAAACCCCGCAGAAATCCTTCCCAGGGTCCACCTTGACACCGAGCTCGACATTGTACATCCTCCAGCACAATACCATGGGACCACGGCCCCTGTCCGCCTTCGCCCTAGGCCTCCTAGCACCTGATTTCTTTGTCGCGCTGCCTCCCCTGCCTCCACCCTTGCGACTTCGGTTGTCCATCCCGCGCTCGACGGCTCGCGCGGTCCCATGTCCCCATCGCTCTCGCTCTCGCTCGATGAGTTCTCTTGGAGGGGAAGGGGTTGAGGTTGTGCCGCTGCGAGAGTCTGAGCGTCGTTTTGTCAAGGGGGGGGGGTGGGGAGCGATGAGTTGGAGGGTCATGGGTGTGTGTTGTGTCAATGTAGTGACCCACAGGCAGAAGAGCGTTACTTGTGAGCTGTCGCTGGGCGTATCTTGTGTCATGAGCCAAACGCGTCGACGGGGTCAAGTGTTCGGGTGTTGTGCCTCAAGCGTGTTTTATAGGCAATAGACGCAGATCTGAGTGTCTGCTGGTATCGGCCCGAGCGGTGGTAATGTGGGGAAAACTGGACGTCCGTTGTCACGTACCGGGTGTTCTGCCAGTAATCATTCGAATACCTAATTGGAGTTGGAGCTTGCCCATGTGGCGTCTATTTAGTCTGTAACGACCAAAATCACACATGTGCACTGAAGTAGTAGGCTGCCGCATTTCTGGGTGTTTCCTCGGTACAGTAGTTCACCAGGAAACACAGTTTCTCTCTGTCTAGAATAAAAACGAACCGACAGTTGCATAGCTACACCGTAAAAGGCAGCGCACCGCTCCCGAGGGTGCGGCGACGGTGCATGTGCTCGACGATTCAAAAAAGTGCCCGTACAACAGCAACAGCAACAGCAACAACGGGCTGCTGTTGGTGGATCATGAGCTGTACGATAGTGTAGGCACGGACTTGCTCCCAACTCGTTGCACACACAACTGCAACGCTTTCGACAGCTTGAGCCGGCATAGGGACGTGGGCGATCGTTGCCCAGATACCCTACTGGTACAAGCGTCTTACCGGCAAACCCCCCTGGCTGTGGCTGTGTTGTCTCGTGGTTGGTCCCTGTATCTCGTCGCCTGTAGATACTGCTGGTCATGTACATACGTAGTTCAGCTGCCAACCCACACCTGACGTTCAACACCATCACCGGCCCCTATCCCGTCTATCGACCACGACCAATGCACGTCCTCCATTACAGTCATTCGGCGGCAAGATAGACTATTCACGTGAAGCTCCCAGTCACCTGGTGGGGGCATGGGAGAGGTGCTGCTTCTCAGCTCTGGTGTTGTTGCCCTGCGATGATGCTGGCCTCTGCTGCTGTAGACCACCGCTGGATCTATGGGGCCGAAACTCTCGCTAGAGCGGGAGCAAAGAGCCAACCCCAAGGCAACCGTGTGATGGACGCCCCATGATCGATGGATCTGCATGCCGGAACCTTGTGGATGGGCGACCTGTTGGTTGTACACCAGCGGTCTTGCTGCTTTGCTGCGGCCAACTGCCAACTTGCTGCGGCGGTTCGGGGGGTACGCGATTGGGATTGATGGCATGAGGCCTTCGTTCATGTTATGAACTCCATTCCAGAGCGTGCCGCGCGGCCGGCAGTGCTGCCAGCAGTGCCACAGACACTACATACCTCGTTCCCACTGCGCAGGGCGAGCAAGAGTGTCAAGGGTGTCGTCAACGCACCACTGCGAGGCGTGAGAAGAGCTTGGTAGATCATCATGTTCGTGAAAACCCATGCTGCTGCGGCAGCGAGCACAGTGATGGCGCTCATTTCCCTTCGTACTGGGGAGGGATTTGTCCCGCGTGCTGGTGCCAACCCCAAAACCGGCAGTAGCAGCGGCGGCGGCAGCAGCAACTGCTGTCCCAGCGCTGCCACTTCTGTGGGGAGTAAAACTGCTGGTCACACGCCTGCGTTGCTCGCGGATCGTAGTAGCACTAGGCATAGGAGAGGAAACGGGAACTTGATTTTGATGTGCGAGGGCGGGGGGGGCTCGCCGGCTGCGGTAGGCGCAACCGCGGGCGCGGCAGGGAGGAAGGGGCGGAAGCCGCCGTCAGCAGCGGCGGGAGTCAGAAGAAGACCGCCTCAAAGGCAGCAGCAGGGAAAGGGTTTGTCGTCGGTCGAGGGCACGATTGAGAGAAAACAGCAGCTCAAGGTGGCGGAGCTGAAGAAGCAGTTGCAACGTGAGTCCACGGCAGCAGTGCTACTCGTGACACAAGATATCACACCCCGCAGACCGATTGTCAAAGGTCGATTAGTCGACAGCAGTAGGAATGATGGCGGTGCCGAAATATGGTGGCAATAGAATCGTCTCGCGGAGAACTTTGCGCGAGAGCGTTGTTTGAGCTGAACATCCTCTTCGTCGTGGAGTAATCGAGCATTGAAAATGGGTACCAGGGGGGGTGGTATCTTGTGTCACCCACAAGTCCAATGCAGTTGGGTGTGTGCCGCTGGTACTAATAGTAGTGTGGAAAGAACCCACAGATTTGCCCCATTTCATTTGCAATGGCTTGGACTCCTGCACTATCGCCACAGGTTTTCTCCGAAGTTAGGCAGCATTCCACTCCTGGCGTAAGCGAGAGCTAGATAGATAGCAGGACTACTGCTGTACTGTAAGCTTGTGGCCGAGAAGTGCGTCTGTCTGGCCTCTGTCGTAGCCACCGTCGTATGCATAGCATAAACCTGAAACATCTGTGAACCCCAAATCCCGTTGGCAGCGACTTACCACAACGCAACACTTTCACGAATCACTGGAAACAGCAGAGTCTCCAAAGCTGCGCAAGGCAATCAGGTGATTGGACCCTAACGGGGTGAACACAACGTCAAAAACGGTACTTCTGTAGTGTTAAGACTCCATCATTCCCCGGGCATACGATCTCATAATGCAGCCCATCGATCCAATACAGGGTTGAGTTCGGCGACCTTAAACATTCATGCTCAAACATGAATGTCTTCTCTTCAAGTCTAATCCATCTGACAGCAGTGTACAAGAAGATCGCAAGGTCCTCCACGGCAGCATCACCCATGACCCAAGATTCTGCCTGGGGCTTTCCACACATGACATGCTCTCGCCCCCCCGCCCCCCGTCCTCCGCACGCCTCTCCTGAAGGTTTCGCATCGTTACGGATGTGGCGACGTGCGACGGAGGCCTTTGACAAGGCTAAGGCCGACGGGCTGCCCATGACCGCCGCAACCTACACGCACGCCATTAACGTCATGAGCAAGGGCGGCAGGTACGGGAGTTTTATGTGGGTATATCATAATAGGAGACGGGGAAGAGGTTATTGAGGGGATGCATGGCGTAGAATGCGACAGGCTCTGCGTGCGGGATGCGAGTTAAGTTGTTACGCCAAACTAGTGATGTTAATGTTCCCGCTAAGGTGCTACTGTACGGTCTACATCGGATATATACAGACAGCCCTATTCCCTCCCCAGGGACTCCTCTCAGTGAGCGTCAACGCCAGCGAAAACGACATGGGCCATGTAGTTGACCAGTTATGTGTGTTTCGCCTTGTGCTAACAACGCTGCCCCCCCCCCCCCTCCCCTCCAAAACATCAACTTTCCCCGGAAAGATGGAAAGAAGCAATAGAACTGCTAGAAGAAATGATCGCCGCTGGCAACGACAGCAATGGCGGCCCCAAGGTCACCCCATCCGTGGTGAGCTACAACGCGGCCATCACGGCGTGCTCGAGGGCAAGCAAGGTGCCTGCGGCGCTCCGCCTGCTCGACGAGATGTCGTCTAGGTCGGGCCTCTCCCCCGACATCTACAGCTACGCGGCGGTCATGTCCGGCCTGGCCAAGGCCAGGAATCCGGGGCGGGCGATCGAGCTGCTGGGGGAGATGCGCGCGGCAGGGATGGAGCCGGACCTGGTGTGTCTGAAGGGGGCGATGGAGGCTTGCCGGAGCAAGGGGGCGCCGAAGGAGGCGGGCGTGGTTCTTGAGCAGGTGGGTGGCGCTGCTTGTTGTCCCGCAAGTGTGAAAGAAAAGTTGTTGTGGTGTGTTTGGAGAAGAAGTGTAGACGGACGCCACAAGAAGAGCGTTGCATGATGCTTGATGAACCCAACTTAGTAGGAGGACTGATGGGACGGATGGTGAGACGCAGGGAGAGGGTGCTCGTGTGCAGGAGTTGTGCTTGGCCTGCCGCCGAAAGTCGACCATATCGCGATACCCCTTGCCAGAGCTCCGTTCGTTGTATCGACTTGGGCCCCCACTCCCCCCCCCCCCCCCCCCCCCTTTTTCCCCCCCCCCAAAACCCTCCCCAAAACAAAACCCCCCCCCCAACCCCAACCCCCTCACCCAACCCCCCCCCCCCCCCCTTTCCCCCTTCCTAAAAAAAAACCCCCTTAAAAAACCCCCCCACTTCCTCCCCAAAATTTCAATTACAAAAAACAAAAAAATTTCCCCCCCCAAACCCTTCCCCCCCCCCCCAAAATCTTTCTCCCC
>FN649759.1:640963-665458 GCA_000310025.1 Ectocarpus siliculosus | reverse complement strand
CCCCCCCCCCCCCCCCCCCTTGTTCCACCCCGACAAAATCAGGTCCGAGAGCTAGACCCCACACCGAGCGCAAGCGCCATGGCCGACGTCCTCACCTCCGCCATCTCGGCGTGCGTGACGGAGGGCGCCTGGGAACAAGCCACGGACTGGCTCACGGACATCCGGATGGCGAGAGGGGGAAGGCTTCCGCCGCCGGAGGCCTACGCCGCCGCCGCAAACGCTTGCGCCCGGGCGGGGCAGGGCGTTCGCGCCCGCGCGCTGATCGTGGAGCTCGACAACGGCGCCACGGACGAGGCCCATCGGCCAACGCTGGAGTGCTACAACGCGGTGGTGCTGGGCAGCGCCATGGCCGGCGACCCGAAGGAGGCTCTGAGGACCCTAAAGGTGGACGTGCCGAAGGCTGGGCTTAAGCCGAACACGCAGGGTTTCAACCACGTGCTGCAGGGGTTAGCGAAGGTCGGGGACTGGAAGACGGCGATAACGGTTCTGGACGAGCAGCGATCAGGTGGGGTATGGGCGGGGGGGGGTTCAGAGCGGAGGAAACCGTTCCGTTTTGTGGTGGCGGTTCTCGTGTGTTGTTGGACGGTTCTCCGGCCTAAACCTGGGATATGGGCGGGGGGGGGTTCAGAGCGGAGGAAATCGTTCCGTTTTGTGGTGGCGGTTCTCGTGTGTTGTTGTGCGGTTCTCCGGGCTTAACCTCGACTGCGGGTCGTTCGTCTAAATCCTAGAATACGGTTTTTCTTGCGGAAGGAGTCAGGTGCTGGAGGTGTTGAGTTGTACCGCTTGAGGAATGGTTGTAATGGCACATACTTGTTTTTCTGTCACCAACCTTGCCCCCCGATCGCGGGGTCGACAGCCGGGGTTCTGGTGCAGTCGCGTGAAGAACAGCTGACTGCTCACGCTCAATCGGTTGCTGTTGAATGCTTCTCACTAGCATCACAAGGTGTTTACATCTGATCCGTTCATGGGTGCGTGCTACTTGGTTATCACTCGCATCGCAATGTGTTTGCCGTCGTGTCATGCATGAATTCAGGGTTGCGTTTTTCTCGGGCAACCGTGCTAGTCCTCCACAATTTTTTTGTTCTTTTGAGGGTGGTAATATCCATTTTCGCTTGATTCACGAATTGCTGTCACCGTACCTGCCGTGTGTTCGTGTTGACCGTTCATCCTTTTGGCGGCACAACATCAACCGCCAGGGACGTTCCCGGACGCTCCCCCAGACCGATGGAGCTACAACAACGCCATCGAGGCCTGCGGCAGGGCCGGCCAGGTCGACCCCGCCGTCGCCCTCCTCGATGCCATGCGCGCCGCCAGCCACCGCAACCGTCGCCTCAAGCCATGCCGCTACAGCTACCGTGGCGCCCTCCAGGCGTGCCGCGCGGCAGTCGACGACGCCGCCGCTCTCCGGCTGCTGGAAGGCATGAAGAAGGACGGGATTAAGGGCGACCAGCTGTGCTCGCTGGCGGCGTTTTCGGCGGTGGCGGCGGTCGGGAGGGACGACAAGGCAGCGGAAATCCTAGAGGACCTGGCTAGGGGAGGCATAAGCACCAGCGAGGGGGCGGTGGCGTCGGCAAAGGAGGGTTTGGTAGAGATTCTCGGCAGTGATGTAATGGGAGGGGGGAGGTTTGCAAGGGTGATGGCGGCGTTCGAGGTGCTGGAAGCCGCGCAGGCGGAGAAGGCCGCGAAAAAGGCGGAGCTCGCGGCGGCGGCGGCGGCAGAGGAGGGCAGGAGCGCTTGATGTCTGTACGTCTGCCGTTTGTGCAGGAGACAGACGTCGGCGACTCGTTAAGCTCAGAACCAAACGGCGGCGTGATGTAATGGACAGGAGAAGGCAGGCGCAACGGTGTTGTTCGGCTGCAGCTTGTGGTGTTTCATCGTGCTTTCGATCAAAGCTTGATGAGTTTCCAGGGGAGAATTCGTGGCGATACGAAATTTTCTGCGGAAAAGCTTTCTTTGGGGTTAACACCGCTTTTTATGGATGGAGAATGTTGCGAAATACGTTGCAAACGTTTTCTGCAACATCGATCGGGAACTTTTGTCAGTACACTTTTGGTGCACGCTCATGATGGGACGATGAGAGTTTTGTGCACGGGGCTGGCGGAACGCGGAGGCGTGATTTTTTTTTTAGCAACGGCGACAAGAAGGCACACGCCTTTCATATCGCACCGCGAAAAAAACGGTCAGACCGTGCGGGAGAGGGTAGTTGCAACCTTTTTTGCTCCACGCTCACGATACCCCAAGAAATCTAACCTGGTCCCAGAAAGATGCCGGGTAGAGCTATTATAGCTCCCTCGGAGTGGCATTGCTGTTGCTGTTGCTTCCTCCTTCGGAAATCTATCGCTGGAAAACCAAACCATGCGCACACAATCCCTGCAAACTTGAACCAATCGCTCTCTGACGTGGGTACTTGAGGGTCAACCAAAACGTTTTTCCCGACGTGCACGATACCCCACGGCACCAACCAAACTCTGGGCATAACAGATGGAGCAGAGAGGTACTTCCCGCCGAGTGGCCTTCCTATTGATGTTGCTTCCTCCTTCGGAAAGTTATCGGTGGATAACCAAACCTGCAGCGGTAAAAAAACACCGAACTTGAACTATAATAACCGCTCGCGGCCGTTGACGGTCGTGCACAGCACAAACTTTTTTTTCCCGGCGCATTCGGCACCTCACGGCCCCAAACCTTGGCATTGCCCAACAGCCCATGCCATCACCTCCTTCCAGATACCATTTATGAGGCCACTCGTTAAGTATTCGTCGAGATATCGGTGATCACAGCCTTCCCACGATCGAAGCTGGAGAGGGTCTACGTGTGTGGGCGGTAGTTGCGCCGCGCAACTTTTCTTCGACACCTTCGTAGCGAACAAAGTTGCAGACCTTTTCCGCCAGATTGCAACTTTTTTCTCCCGAGAAACTGTTTCAACACTTTTTGCGCAACTTTTACTTCTTGCGCCCATACTGAGCGTACATTAGGAAAGTTGCAAGAAAGGTTCCAAAACTTTTTTAACTTTTCTTGCAACATTCTGCAGCCATCAAAAGCGGTTCAAGAAGGGCTTCTGGAGCAGTTTTTGCCGACGATAAATCGACCAGTGCAAGAGCACAACGGAACGCCATCTTGGCCAAGAAGGCGGCGGCGAGCGCGTCGATGAGTCTCGCCAGTAGCCACAATACCCAAGTCATTGATTTTTGGTGGGCCAACGAACCACTATATTTTTAACTTCCGGAGGAAGCACTGTCGGCCGTCGAGGACGAAGCATAGAATATCGCATAGCATACATGTGTTGATCACAACAAACTGCTGAGAAATGGTCAGCACATCACCGCTTCTCAGGCAATCTTCGCTCGAAAATGGACCCGAACACACTACACGAAACAAACACCGAAGGATGATAAAAGGGAATACAAAAATCTTTCTCGCCCACCAGCAAACTTGGATCTTGATACCCTTCACCAAGGGCAAACGACACAGCAGGGTATACCCTGGTCGGAAAGCGACTCAGCTGGATACATTGTGTTCAGCAGCGTGAAATGAACCCATATCATTGGTCAGCGCCCACTTCAACCCCGCTGCGGCACAAAAAGTGCAGGGTACGCCCTGCCGTCGCTACTTTTCTCAACAACTGTAGCCCGATTTCGGAAATGTACCTAGACCTGACGGGAAATGAGGCCCTTTCATAAACCAGTTCCTCCGCAGGAATCCTTCACAAAAATCATTTTCCCCTCCAGCCGTGAGACATCAAACCGTCATCAAAATTGGTTCACGCGAGAGTTTGATTCACGTATGATATACAGCCAACGTCATCAACAGTTGAACACCGGAACACGCTTAGGCTGCGAGCATGACCTTCACGTCAACGCCATGTGCGGCCCTGTTGGAATGAGCCACACGTAATTTCTGTGGCAAAGAAATATGGCATGGTATGCCTACGATCTTAGGTGCAGTACCGTAAACGTATTGGACACACCAAACAGTGTTCAGCGACCGTGAGACAGATTTCTCCATGCATACGATTCTTTCACGCAGGATCGCGGTGGACTTCTCGACGAATCACGCTCTGCAAAGCAACCTTCTGTTGTCATGCGCACACCACCACCACCAAAAAAAGGACGAAAAAAAAACAGTGCCAACACTATGAAAGGTAAAAGAACGTTACAGTACAGCAATAAAAAATGTCATATATTAACAGTGTGACGAACGTTGGCAAGCTTTCTTGTCCCCTTACGAACAAAGGCCCTGCCAAAAGCTCGAGGGCTGAGGGAACCCCGCAAAATTAAGTACTATGTAATTATCAACTAATAACTCCCGAGACTTTACTTTGGCTATTCCCTCCCGACCGCAACAACGTAGCTCGAGAAAACGGTTCCGAGGACAACCTTAAAGTGTTCCGTTCCGCCGGTGTGTGTTGCAGCTGTGCACATGAATGACGATGGCAAACATAGAAATGGTCCGGAGGGAACCAACCGAACACACTTGAGGAACAGTCGCCGTTGACTCGGCAAATGAGAAAACCCACAAGGCTATGTACTGGTACACGCATATTTCGTATTTTTTACCGTCATACGGCTTCGGCAAAACTTCATCGGCCTGCTGTCCAGCACCTGCAAAGGCGCTTATCCGAAGCTATAGCGCGTCCCATCCCCAGAAAACAAGACGAACCAGCCAATCAGATTACAGCAAACCATCCTCCCCGACGTTGCTATCGGAAGGCATCTTGACGCCCTTTGCCTGTCTCGACACCTATATATCGGGTGAAATTGGGGGCAAACAGCAGAAAGGTCAGAGTCATTATTGTTGGTGCGAACTACAGGAGTTAAAAGAGCAGAATGCTCGGAGGGGGGGTTATTTACAGAAACGGGCTCTCGCAGCAACGACTTTGGTAGTTCGTTGACACGTCAACAGAGGTCCAAAATTATAAATTTTCACGATAAAAAATAAAATAACACAGAATCGGTGGTAGAACCTATGGACCAAACTCTGTCAAACAACCTGCGCTCGGCAGTGACGATGAGATATGAAACTCAGCCTCCGCCGACTATTGACATTTCTTATCTCCGGCAGTGTTATGTACTCTGCAATGAGAAGGGGCAATCTTCGCTTTACCGTGTAGACTCTGAAATATGTTGCTTTGCTTCTCGAAGGTGCAACGTAAAGCCTGCTGTGCTCGCTCTTGCAGTCAATTGCTCAACAAATCTTCGTCACCGCTGACGCTGCATGGTAAAATAGTGCTCCATGCACCGACTTATTTCACTCGAATCCCACCATGCCTCTAGATCTGCTGCACAAGAAAATAAAATAATCCCACACACCTCAAGGAGTTCCCACCCCCACCAGATGGACCACACCCAGCCGACAATGATGCAGGACGTGAAGAGCTGCAGCAAGCCCACTATGAGAGTCTCACAGCTGCACGACAGAGCACCGACGATGATCGTCCCTACGCCTGTTGTTCCAGCAGGAGCAGCAGCGTTAGAGAGAGTCGGATGTTGGTGGTGTTCGGGATAGGCATCGCTAAAAAAACACTCAGCGTCTGCTGCGGGGGAATGGTGCCAGCACGTTTGGGACGAGCAGTGTGAATGCACTAAACAATTCAGAGTACAGTACTGGGCCCTCTATATTGCCGGTCGAATAGTGCCAACTGCTGATTTAGTGCCGGCTGACGCATGCACGCACGTTCACAGGGTCCAAGATCGTGGCATTTAGAAGCATTTTGTGTTTTCCACCGCACTGAGACTGACGTCTTTTCATTGGTACGCCGGATAGCGCGGTCGACACAAGCAAGAAAAACAGACAGCGAGGTAGGACGATGAAGAAATCAAGCCGAAACGAACGCGCGTCCAAAATCACGTGCAGTTTTCTTCTTTCGTTGTTACTACGGTATCTGTCTTCAATCCGGATAGAGTAGCATAAACTCCCCCATGACGCTCCCTCACAGAGTTCCAGATCGCGGCCTAAGAAGCATTTTGTGTTTTCAACCGCACTGAGACTACTTACATCTGTTGTTGGCTAGCCGGTGATGTTTGCAGCGCGGTCGATACTTCAAAGAGCACAAAAAAGCACACACACAAAGCAACATAGAAGACATACGTCACACGGAAAAAAGGGTGTGTGCTGCTGCAGACCCAAGCAGAGGCGCACCATGTCATGTGCGGAAGGTGAACTACTATACTGTGCCACATATATATCGTGGTACAGGAAAGTCTGCCAGGGGGGATGCGGCGGGCGCCTCCACGGCGAATCAATGCGGAAGCGTGTTTGGCGACAGCGAGCTTCACAGACTGCGTCATGCCAAATATGCATCGCGTGCATGAGTGTCTCCCTTTCGCTGTCGAGGAGTGCTATTTAGGTTGGGCGAATTGGTTTGATCCGGGTAAGGCCAGTGCCACGGCCTTGTTGCCCACAAAACATTGAATAGCTGTGAACTACTTGTATGACACATCCTTTCTTCGTGATACTCATGTGAAGGGTTCAATCGAACCGTTTGCAGTACGTGTGCTGAGGCGGGTAGAGCAACACGGCGCAACATGTGTGCCCCGTCCAGTTAACTTGCTACAGCAAAATCTGTGTGTTCGGCAGGGTAGGAACCACTCCCATCGTGGTACAGTCTCCCCGCGCCGCCCATGCCGTGATCTCACCATTTACGTTCAACAATGAGGCCCCTGTTGGCCCCGCAAATCGTAAGCGCTCCACTCTGAAATCACACATTTCTCCTCAATAATAGTGTCCGACCGGCACTATTGAGGGATTTTCAGACCCTGAAGAGTGCCGGTTTTGGCACTATTCGCTATTCAGGCATTATTTCGAATATGTAGTGCCGGTAGTACAATCTCCGGGGGTGTATACTGGCACTAACAGAGGGCCCAGTACTGCATTGTAAAGCGGGGAGTATTGTAGAGCGGGGAAACCACATACGCCGAGTTCGGGGAAATGTGCGATGTGATAGTGGCCGCGACTATGAGTAGTCGAGGTATGGGCCATGAGTGTTGGCGGCACACAAGCGAGAGCTGCAAATAACCCTCCGTACCCGCAAACTATTTTTAATTATTAATATAATGGTTACTGGTGCAGTCAGTTGTTGCCGTGCTGTTTTTGTCACACACAAGATTCGTGGCACGTGATGCATGCATCCACAGCAATTGTCAACGACACCCGAATCGGAAAGAGGGACAGACGGGCTAGCGTTTGCCTTGCATTCAACCCCGATGTGGTGGCCGCCTAGTTGGTAGGAATGCGATAAGATAGCCCTCGTGATGCACATGAACACGGGGTCATGTGCACACGCGTTTCGTCGTGACAATGCTACTGGCTCTCTTCAGCAGGCACACTTGTCAAAAATTTCGGGAGAACGATGCACACACCGCGTGAACGCATGCTGACACTTGGGAGAAAAAAGCGGGAGAACATAAACGTAATCAACATTGTGGTGGGATCACCAAAACGCGAGTGGACTGCTGTTGGCGAGTGCCGTGACGATGAGAGAGCAGTGATATATAACTTGTGCCAAAAGAGGCAACGGACTCAGACTTGCCTGGGAGGAAGATGTTGACGATGAAAAGTAAAAGAGCCAACGGGGTCTTCAGCGTAGGCGGGTCGATGAAAGTCTGCTTCGTCCACGCCATTTTGACTGCTACGGCTGGTGATATACGGCTGCTGGTGTGTTGTCGGGAGAAGTGCTGAGGTTGAGAGGGTTGAAGGTGTGGGGTCAGATGTCAGATAGGGGGCACGCGGACGATATTTCCAAAAAGGAATATAGGTATGCATATATAATGATGAGGCGAGCAGGGACCGCTTTTCCGCGGAAATTTCCGAGATGCTTGTGTCCGTGGTTGCGCCGCATCTCTACCCTCTAAAGGCCGCAAATACCACCACGTAGTGTAGTGGTTGTAGCAGATAACAGATAGATAGGGACGTTGTCTGATAGCCTCAACGTGTGTGAGTGCCGCCTTCTTTCTTCGTCTTGGAGACTGTGGGCTACACAGTCCACTCGAGCATGGTGTAAACGTTGGCATTGTTGGCGGGGGTGGCAATTAATTGGTGATTCTCTCAGCTACTGGATGGAGGTAGCCAGCGTTCAACCAAGATTGACAACCTTACCCGTGTTCACAGCTTCCACAGATCTCAAGCCCATTGGAACCCACATTGATTCCAAGATATGTATCCCGAGTCCATAAGCCGCCGGAGGTTTGGTATCCGACATACCAATGGTTCGTTGTTGTCCACATTTTTTCGTGTGAGAATTGGCATCGCTGAGCGTAAAACGCGCTTCCTCCTGTTCCTCCGAACGCGCATGGGAGGGAAGCGCATGGAATTAGTCTACATAGTTGAACACTATGCATACGATAAAGCACTTAGTGTCAAGACCAGGGCTGACACGGCTACATGCCGTCGGCAACGAAGCTCTTCCGGACAGCTCGTTAGTCCTGCTGCTGTACTTATAACGCTGAATACCGTTTGGACCACATCATCAATCTTGTGCCAGGAGAATTCATCATGTGATGATGGTCGTTCTTGTCAATCATCGTGAAAGCTACATAAGGTAGCAATAACAACACAACAAATGATCAACATGATTGATACCGATGACAAACGCCCTCGCAGACCACTCGTCGTTCCGTCGGCGGGAAACAGACACCCGATCTTCCTCTTGGCCGATGGGTACCTGCCTCTCTTGACATCGTTTCGCCTGTCTTTGCAAACAATGTGTCGCCGATACTATGACGCTCATTTTACACTACGCATCCTGTATGATCTCTCACACTACATATAACCACCTCACCTATGAACGGACCACCTCTAAGACACGAAGGCGGGTTAAGACACATGGTGTTCCTGCTTTGAACGTTAAGCGCAAACAAGTACCGTGCTGCGGCGTTCGTTTGTCTGACGTTTCCCCTAATTTCATTGGCATACATAGCTTTGTGGCTCAACAGTACCGCTACAAGCGTTTCAACACCCCCCCATCTCTGGTGTACTGCAAACCGCACAATGTAAGGCTAGTGGAGCATGTAGCTCACCAGTATAACTCCTTTGTTTCGCGAAAACGGGATTCTGCATCATCTTTGCTTCACCCAGGCATGTCAACCTACAATAATAATATTTATGGTACCTTCTTTCCCTGCCCCACGGTCCCTGTTGATGCTGTTGGCGCCTTTCAGTTCGGTATCGACGACGAACCACGGTGGGCGAGAAGCCTTTTCGCCCGTCGAGGTAGGCTTCGACGTGATAGTTTCCACCCTGCACTCGGTCACCGACGTCGACGAAAGAGATTTTGTCCCTCAGGTCATTGGGTTGGTGGGACAAGTGCGGCACTCGTCTTGGACTCCTTACAGGTTCTTGAACGAAAACTCGGGCGAAGAACTGGAGGTGTTTCTGCAGCCAGTCCCCCACGGCAACAGCCGTCAGGATCGACGCCGACCTTCCCTGCGGAGAATGGGTGGGCATTCGCGAGGTGAGATGATTGACTGAACAAGAAGCCATATCTGTCCGACAAACTGCGACACGGTTCGAAAGCACAATCCGATACACATCATGAGGAGCCAAAGCAGGCGGACGGTAAGAGAAACTGAATGGAAAACTCAGTTGAGATGCGCATCACGGAAACACTCCAGGAGGGGGGGCGGTAAGAGAAACTGAACGGAAAACAGTTGAGATGTGCATCACATCAACACTCCAGGAGGGGGAAGCAACTCCACAGTGGGACATCTCCCCTGAAATGGAGGGTAGTACGAAGAAGGAGCGGCGCCTTTCAAACCACTCCAATCATACGCTTCCCAAAACTGCAAAGCGCAGCTCGGGTACTCCTCAAGTCCCCCCCCCCCAGTGAATACACTATTAACCAACGGTGGTGCTCACACATACCATGCCTCTGTTGGTGAATAGTTTATCTAACGTCAGCTTTCACATGTACCTGCTTGCTGTTGTTCTGGTATGTACTGTTCGATTTCTTTGGATGGCATACAACGTTTCAGGTGAATTTCCATACGATACTCAAGGGAACCAAAAGTATCGATGAGGAGTTCGGGGAGTTTCTACCTTGCCTGTGTTTGGTGCGTTTGGCGCAGAAAGAACACAGTTGCCGGCAACGTCCTTGCTTGAGGTTGGTTCAAGAGCTTTTCCGCCCCAGATAACTTTTCCAACTTCCGGTAAAATTTACTACCGAACTATTCTCAAGAGAACCAATGATGCTGCTGAGGAGTGTGGGGAGTTAACGCCCGTGCTTGCGTTTGGCATGCTCTGCCGACGAGGCCCTAAGCACTTACGAACGTACCAAGTGATTGATTTCCTTCATCGGCGAACATCGCAGCATATCTCAGTCTTGGGATCGCCTGCATTGCTTTCGAACCGGGACGGACATCGGCACTGCCCATGGCATACCCCGTAAAACGCTTGAACGTTACTGATTTGTGTACAACGGTGAAACGGTGGCGGAGCCGAAGCATTGTGGCTCCGCAAGATCTTCGCTTGAGGTTGGCTCAATATGTTTTTTTTTTTAAGACTGTTAGTTTTTCCAGCTGAGCAGCAGTCCTTCCTCCGGTGAAAATTGTGAGGTGTGACCTTTGCAACGCTCTGTATGTCGCATGTTCTACCAATTCCTTCCTTCCTGTTACTCGCAGTTCAAACATCAAACGCATGTGTCACAAACGCGTATGTCACGTTGAAATTCTACCAATTACTTCCTCCCTGTTACTCGCAGTTCAAACATCAAACGCATGTGTCACAAACGCGTATGTCACGTTGAAATTGCCCAATCCCTTGTCAAGCTCACCGATTCACGGCGGCAAGCATGCCGCCACCCGCCCGCCCGCCCCCCGACCCCAATCAACGCCAATATTGCAGACCTACTGTATATCTACGTGACTCTCGACGAGAACGGGGGTTTGGCCGACGACGATGCGAGCTCCGGCAGCGGGGCTCTCATCGGGTTTAGTATATCTGCGATATCCTCGTGTTACTGTGGGTGTTGCATCTACAAAATGTGTTGCGAGTGCGAGTGGGGAATCGGCAGGGTCGGCCGCCAGCTCGAGCGCGAGTTTCTCAACAGCACACAACGTCATTTTCGTGACACGGTTGGGGCCTGTGCACGATCTGAGGCCATCGGCACCTCCTGTGCAAGATGTGAGTCCAGCATCGGCGCCTGTGCAGCATGTGAGACCATTGGCGCCTCTACGACCCCCCAGTAGGCTCGAATTACCGACAGCAAGTGTTGTTAGTGCAAGGTGTGGGCCTTTTCATGCAGCCATAGTTGCTTGATACGCGTACCATGAGCGTAGTTCTCGCAGGGGTGCCCGCCCGATCGAAATTCAACGGCCGATTTCTCGAAATGCACGAGAGAGAGAGGCCGGCACGTTGAGGCGAAGGCTTCGGAGGTCTTTGTTCTCACCACCTGGCGCCCCTCCAAACAGCGTAGGCAATACTGAGTGATGATGGAGGAGCACGGGGAGTGTGGGCGATCACGGGTTGACATCGGCACTGGTAGGTACGCTTTCCGTTGTCGTAGGTTCAATATCCAAAAACAAATTGTTGACGTCATGCCCATACGGTAGTGGTGTGCGATGATAATGGTGGGTGATAGGTTAAGAGAGATCGATCCCTCTCTGATCTTGTTTGTATGTAGCTTCACGAAAACATGTACGTACCACATCGATCGCCCATTTAAGTCGAGCTTGATGGGGACTTGGGGGAAGAACAATGTGGTGGGTAGATTGGAAACCATACCTATTTAGTCTTGTTCTGCGTTTGGCATTCAATGCGAGGCACAAACTGAGGAGTATATGGGTGTTTACACTTTGTCTGATTGGGTTGGTTGAGCGGCATGAAAACATTGAGTTCCACCGGTCCCACAAAGGTTGGCAAGCGCCGGTTTGAAGGTTCTTATCCAGCAGAAAGGCTCAGCCTCTGCAGAGCTGGACTCGCGTTTGGGGATGGCACGCTTGATTGTGCACATACATGCATATGTACACGTTTCCCCGCGCATTTGTGTCTGTCATTTTTCCCGATTTGTACGCATGCGTATTTGGCTCGTAGATGTGTCTGTGTACGACGTGGGTGACCCTGGCTGGCGAGAACCGGACGTGGAAAATTTCCCGCACAGTTTGGGCGTGGGAGGTAGCCAGTGACTTGTATGCCTTTCAATGCGGAACGTTCAGATATTGCCGATGTCTTGACCGTTTGCCCATTTCATCTTGAAGGATGCGTGGGCAACGACGTGACCGGTGCAACCCCTGTGGTGGATATAGCAGCCCGGCCTAGACCTCCTCCGTCGTATCTCTTAATGCCTTGATTGAAGATGTTCGATCGATCGTCTTTTTAATGTGTCTTGTATTCGACTTATCGCGTTTTTTGTGGCGATTTTTCTGTAACTTCGCGCCTCTTTGTCATTGATGGTTTCGATGTACGTTCCCGTTGGGCCGGTAACGAGTAAGGCGCCTGCGTCATTTGGACCGGTATGAGATCTTTGAACCTACCGAGCGAATTCCGGCACGAGGTTTACATGTGAAGGCTACGGCGACAACGATCGATATGATCACAACAGCAACGAACGCAACAGTTTTTGTCAAGGGGAGGAATGAATCCGTCCGTCAGGTACAGACAGACGCAAAGAAGATCGTTATGAACACCGTTGTGTGTCTATTGTATTATCTCTCGGTGGAAGGCCGAAATAGAAACGGGCGAGGAGACCGGGAGAAGAGTAGGGTGGACATGCGCGGGCGAGAGTGGGTAGACAGAGACCCTGCACACATCATCGGTACATACATGAGTGGCAATGTGTGACGGTCACGAGGGAAGCCGGGAAGGAAGCCATGCCGTGGACCAAACCGGGCCTGTTAGTGGGCTGGACCTCAGAACACGTGCCGCGGAGAAGTAGTGCACACGTGAAACCAAACGAACAAAAACGTCCACCACGTGAAAATGGAAATGAGCGCTGGTTTTCTCAACGCTCACAGCAAGTGCGTGGCAATGCAGCGACCTGGAGAGGACTAACTAACGCACAGAAGAACCGATTCTCACATATACATTGGCATGCCATGCGCGAAACCTGCAACGGTCAGGAGGGAAGCCGAGCCATCAAGCAACACGAGGAGGCTTCTCATCAAAGCCGGGGGATCGTGAACATTGCCACACACGGGATAGATAACCCGGCCTATCGCGAGCGAGTGAAATTTATCTTGCACCGCTGTAAGCGCAAGAGTCAACAATCTGTTCTGAGCCAGCCCATCGTTCCCACCCGAAACGCGAGGCGGCAAAGTAAAAAAAACAAGTGTAAATAAAAATAATGTGCAAAAAATCACCCAGCAATAATACACCATTGCACTCGCGCGCATGATTCTATCCTTCCTTGTATCTTGTCGAAGCCCTGAAAAAAAACAAATACCTGGTAAGGCTTCAATTGCTTCAATCACCCACACTGCTGTGTAGATTGAAGCCAGGAAAAAAAGAAGCTCCCACGCGGAGTTGAACCACGGACCTTGCGCTTACTAAGCGCACGCTCTAACCAACTGAGCTATGAGAGCTTTGCCTCGATGTTATGCAGGTGGGATCTGGACATGACTTCTCAAATACTTTGTTTATTTCGTCGTGGTTTTCTCTCTTGGCTGCCTACAGCTGGTTCATTCAGAAACCTGCTGCGCAAATTCGTCCCGATAGAACTAACTGCACCGGACGTACGTACCGTCGCTGTTGTTGTTGTTGATGTTGCTGTTGGTTTCTTCACAAAAATCCATACCACCTGTAAATTGCCATCGCCCCTCCCAACTCTCAAAAATAATAATACCTTCGAGCGTGCGGATGTTTTCATCCATCCCTTCTCGCGCCTCCGTGGAGACCTCCACAGGGAGCGTTTGGGGCGGGGTTGGCCTCGGTGGGCCTACGTACAGTAGTAAACAAATCACGATGATGATGCGCGCTCCCTGGCTCCGTAGGGACGGGGGGGTCCGTATATGTAGCTTCTCCAGAGGTCAGTGTACATACCGCAAGCGGAGGTTCTTGTGGTGTTCTGTTTGTGGACACCCTGTCTACATATCTACGGTTCACCCTCTAAGTGGAGCAACGGGCTCTCTCTGCGTTTCGTCCTCATTGATTGATGCACAATAGAACACTTACTCAATTTCATTCCATGGTTCCGTGTTTGAGGTGCAATAATTTCTTCTGCTTCCAGCGACTTCCAGGCCAATATTCGTTGAAACTGAAGGAAGTGAAGGTGTATCGATCGTCAAATTATGGAGTCTCCGTCACCGACCGGAAGGGTTCGTTCAGCTGAGAGAACGACGTCGACGTGCCGCAGTTGGCATTTGCCTTGGGGCCTGCTTCAGCGACACAGGATATTCCGAGCCCGAAAGTTTCCAAAAAGAATCATTTTCACACGTGCCTGCGAAGGAAGAGAAACACACTACTGCTGTATAGAATTAAGTGTGGCAATTCGCTGCCTGGCTTGGTCCCGTACAGCAGTATACTGCTGTAGTACACGTTGCGTCGCCACTGCCGAGAAACTCGTACAGCGGCATCGTCCATGGGATGCTGTTGGTGCATTTCAAACCGCCGCTGGTAAGTAGGCTTGTCAGTCAGCAGGGAGGGGCGCCGTCGTGCGAGGGTTTTTCGGGAAGAACGCGACGGTCTAGACAAAAACAGGGACAACGATCTTCTCGGGGACCCCCATTTCAAGACGACATGCCCGCCCGCGTCATAAATAGCGGGCCAACGCTCGCACCTTGCACGGTCGATTGAGCGTCCTCCAACCACGTGCACACGATGACAGCAATTCTTAACCTTCTCAGCACACCAGACAACACAACAAGTCCGTATGACGATGTTGGGTGCGTGTGTGCGTGGTTTTCAAGCACTGCTGTCATCAGCGGTTGTATCCTGAATACATGGATAGTCGTGCTGCATTGATTTGATTGTTTCCAACGAGGCGACGCGATTTTTCGACTTGCCGTGCAGCGCGAGCCCACGAGGTCTCTGCGCCACCAGCAGCCACACAGAAAACAGAAACGGCGGTACAACCGCACGTACGTTCTGTTACAGCTCTAGAAACTATAACCGCCATCCACGAGGAAAAACAAGTAGGGACGAAACGGTACGACAAACATCCACATCCACGGTGGAAACCTCCGGCTCTATCGACGTCATCCAACCACCGAAGGGTACCGTAGCGCAGACTTGGCGGGGGGGGGGGGGCACAGGGCCGGAAAACGAATAGACAACCAACTCGTTTTAGCGCGCCGTCTCAACCGGTGAACCACTCGTATCACCTAGATCATCACCGTTGTGCGATCCAGGCAGTATTCAACTTTTTCGCGCGTCAACTTTGACTCCACCAAAACCATACCCCTCCCGGAGGACGGGGGAAACGGAGCAAGCGATACCACAGCCGGTACTAGTAGTGGGGGTCGCCTGCTACCAAGTACTTGGAAGCATTGTCGCAACACCGGAAACACACAAAGAGTAGATACACAGAACGCAACCACTTACTCACACCGGGAGACAGCTACACAAGTCACTATCATCGCGGGGTGCAACAACCAAAAAACAGAGCGATCGACTGGGTCGGCCGATGGGTGAAAAACCTACACGAGCGGGAATCCAAACAAGACGAACACTACCACCAACACCGACACAGACACCGTCAAGGCAACCAAGACCACACAGCAGTGCCCTTGACAACGACAAGCAGCCGTCTGTGGCCGATTCGAGCGATCCACTCCTGCCAATGGGGGGGCGACTACTGGGGGTGGGGATGGGGATGGATATCGACCCCATGCAGAATAACGCCCCCTCCTGGGGCTCTCGATGCCGGGGCTGCGCTCATGTGCGCCGTGGATGGGCCGTTAATCGTGCCCGGCACAAGGGCGAGCCGGCGGTGGAAACTACAATAGCAATCAATCTTTCCCCTCCTTGAACAAAAACCCGACCCCCCGACCCCACTAGATATTACAATCTGAATGTCCCCCTTTCTTCGTGCCCCTTGCTGGCCGTGACAAGACCTTGGCCTCATCTTTCTAGCCGACGTTTTCTGCGGTGAGGACGTAGTACACCGTATTCGGAGCAACGTTGTACGGGTTGGGCTCCTGTTTCGTGGCATACACACACGCAGAAAGGCACGCACAGGCCGCGGCGAGAGGGGAAAGCGCAAAAGGAATCAGACGGGCATCTCGTTGGCTTTGGGGTCTCCGTATCCGGTGAGCTATGACAGAATTAAGTCACATGTCGTGGCGAGCCCAACGCATCGACCTCACCATCACCAAATCTTGAGGACAGAATCAGCTCCAGACGCATACTTAGGGGAAAGTATTACCTCTTGTCCCTTTCTTCAAGATAATTTGGGCGACAGACAGCTTAAGGTTACCAACCACCCGCGAAATTCCACGAAATCGTAAGCCAAACGCTCCGTCTCGGCATGCGACGCCAATAACCTAGTGACTACGGCATGCATTTACGTGGGTACACCCCCCCCCCCTCCCATGGTGACTCGACTCACCTCAGAGGCCACGTGCTGCTCGACCAGGATGATGCGGCCCAATATGTACGCCGGAGAAGCACCCAACGCCTCGCGGGCATTGTTGATGCTATCCTCGGACAAGTACCGGTTCGGCCAGTTAACGTGGAACCCCAGAACCACGGGCCCCCCCGACGACCCTTCGGGAGATCCCCCCTTATTCGCCAAGAACAGAGGGATTTCCGGGATATAGATTTCGCCCCCGACGCCGCCCATGAAGGGGGGGGGGGGGGGGGGTCGTGGTCGTGAGCTCTCTCGCTGCAAGTAATGACGCCATGACCAAGCTGCCCGGGTAAACAAACTCTTCTACAGCAGTCGGATTCAAACGGTACTGCTATACCGCAAGTAAAATCGACTGGAAGGGTTGTGGTGGGGTTCTGTACCCCTGACTTGACTCTTCCGGCGGCAATGGGTTTAGACGGAAACTATTGTAGACGTAGTCTGGTTCGATCGCTGTGAGAGAGATAGTCGTGCGTTATGTGCTTGAGACCCTTGCACCGTGCAGTACCACGAAACAGGCTACTAGGCACGATTCGCATGGTTCGCCCGAGGAGCTCTCGGGGCCGGGAGGTCATGATTAATGAGGCATGAGGCGATCGATCATCATCAACCGTTAGCCGACAGGCATCAAGTCGAGGCGTCTAGACAGAGACCGCACTACCACCTCAATCGATGCTGCACATATCATACCTGTACGCTGAAAGAGCACATCGAGATTCGCGGTACGGCAGCTAGAGCCTGCCATGTCGGCGTCGTCGTGGTCATCATCGGTACAGCACGTGCAGAGGCAGAGGCAGCGTGCACAAAAACGACATGCCGCCGGGGGCAAGAGGGATGGGGGGGGGGGGGGCATCAGCGTGGTGTTCGGCGAGGTGTATGGAGGGGGGGGTGCGGCAGTAACGACAAGTCTCTGGTGCCGCGCACTCTTTCGCGGCTTTCTCCAAACAGCAATCAAACGGGGGTGTTCATGGAAAAGTTTCAGTTGTAGTTTCTAGGTGGCATATGAACATACACACACCCTCGTTGTAGTTGTCGGAGGAGGGGACACGAAGTGTTCACCACAGTACGTACACCTACAATGTGTAGCCGTAGTTTAACGCATGAGGCTTCATTAAGAGGGCGGCATCATGCGTCAGAGACACACTAACGAGATAGAGGCCTCGAAAAAAGAATCGTCTGACATACGTGATATCATGCCAAGGTTGAAGTTAAAAAATGCGCATTTGGAGCACGGGTCACCCAACCCAACGAAAGCGACTACCATGTACCAAAAAGCACGTCGTTGTCACACGTACTACCAGTAAGGATAAGCCACACACTACATAGCCAGAGACACACACTGCTCTAGTCAAGTGCAAAGATCCACACGCACGTTCTTCTCTTCGTCGATACAGTACACTTGCCAACGGACAGAGTCTCGTGTACGGGCTAAAAGCAGGAAAGGCACAGCGCTGCCTTGTCTTGGGCGCTGCTCTTGTTATAATGGCGGGGGTGTAAAGTTGTAAAGTTGACTGGCCGAGGAACTTCAACCGGGTACGTTACACTCGTACAGTACCGCCTATTTCCCGACTTGCCCTGCTTCTTGAGGAACTTCTTTTCTTTCACTCCGCATCGAGTCAATATAGTTGATGTGGTCAGTTCGCCCACGACCTTACAGATTGATGCGCCTCTTCCTCACTCACCAAGGCTTCGAGATTGGCAGATTGCGTCTTACAGATCGTGGCTGTGATTCTGGTCGCCAGGGTTGTTCAAGGCATGGTCCTGGCGCCAGAACCACTCCTTGAACAACCTTGGCCACCAGGATTGCAGCCACGATCTACAAGACCCCACCCAGCCAAGCTCGAAGCCTTGGTGAGTGAGGGAGAGGAGCATCAACCTACAAGGTCGTGGGCGAACTGACCACATCAACTATATTGACTCGATGCGGAGTGAAAGACAGGCAAGTTCCTCAAGAAGCAGGCCAACTCGGGAAAAAGATGGTACGAGTGCAACCTACCCGGTTGCAGTGCCTCGGCCAGCCAACTTTACGCCCCCGTCAATACAACAAGAGCAGCGCCCAAGACAAGACCAGGCTGTGATTTTCCTGCTTCCAGCCCGTGTACGAGACTCCGTTCGTCAGCAAGTGTATCGACGAAGGGATGAAAGGTGCGTGTGGATCTTTGTTGCAGGGCACATATAACGATAGCGATAAGCTAGCCATTTGCAGAAGAGTTCTCAAGATCGTTTTGACACGACACGACTTGCCGGATGGGCACACGGACAAGGAGGGTGAGCGCCTCCCACCCCGCTCAGTCCAAACGCAACGACAATCACCAACATGAAGCCAAAACCACCCTCTCATGCTTTCATCTCCAAGGGTCATCCATCATCCGTTCTTCCGCAACAAAGACACAGTCACAACCACCTGGAAACAAAAGCAAAACAGCCCTCACATGGTTGTACTGAAGATGAGTTGCCACGTAGTCCGCCGCGCGCCTTATCCGCTCGACGCCTCCGAGAGACGCCGATGGCCTTGCAACCAGCCCCCCCCCCGCCGTTTCCACCGCGGTGCCCCCGGTCGCCGTACTTACCGCGGTCGTCGCCTCCCTTTCGGGAGACACCGCTTCCTTGTGGTCGGGAGATGAAGATGAATCTTCTCCCGCCGGCCTCGCTCCCCCCTGCCTGTCCTCTCCTGGTGCCGTGGCCTCTGCCGCCGCTGGCTTCGCTGTGGCGTGGTCCTTGTCTACCTTTACGGCTGTTATTGCCGGTGCTGGGTGTGTTTCTTGAGCTCGCTCGGGGACCGTTGTTGACTCTCTCTCCGACGCTTCTTTCGCGTCCGGCGATGCCGCACCACCAACATCACCGCCGCCGCCGGCGGTGGCCTGCCCGTCCACAGCAGTCGTGGGTGACGGGCGGTCACTACCGGGCGACGGATGGTAGTCGGAAGACGGCGAGGCCGGGTCCTCGGCAGCAACCGTTCTTGCAGTTGCCGTCGCCCTCGTACCTCCTGCCGGGTCCTCGATCATCGCCGGCTGTACCGCCGATGCCACTTCCGCCGCCGCCGCCGCCGCCACACCCACCGCAGCGCCGCCACGCTGCTGGTCAGCAAGTTTGTGCTGGTCGGTCAACTTGACCAGCATTGTCAGGCCGGCCCGGTACGCGGCTAACTGGTTCTTGGTTTCCTTCGATGACCCGCGCCGGCCGCCTGTACCGCGCACCTCGCCTCCTCCTGCTGCGGCTGCTGCGGCGGCGGCGGTGGCAGCAGGTGCCGATTCCCTGCGGCCAGTTCCGCTCACCACGACGTCGCTGTAGCTGCGTCGGGGCCGTGCGAATTCGCCGCCCACACCTCTCGGCATCGGGGCTGGGTCCTCTCCTTCCACCGCACCGGGGACAACAGCAACACCACCACCACCACCACCACCACCACCACCACCACCACCATCTGCAGCAGCAGCAGCAGCAGCAGTCGTTCCTGGACGTTGGTCCGGCTCTATCGCCGCCAGCTCTGCCGCCGATGGAGTTGACTCTAGCGCCGGTGCTCCCGCCGGTTCTCCCGCAGCGGCGGTACCGAGCTCCTCGAGCCGCGATCGAGCCTTGGCGAGCTCTTCGGAGAGACGAGCGTTCTCTGCCTCCAGGGCGGAAATCGACCTGTCGACGGCGACCTCCGGGCCGGCTGTTCGCTCCTCCACGCGTTTAACCGGTGCATTGCCCTCGCCGCGGGCCTCAACGCTTTCTGCGGCCGCAACGTCTGCTGTGCCTCTACTAACGTCATCATCGATGCCCCCCCTGCCACCATCACCCACCACGCTCTCGCCCTCGTTTCTAGGTCGGAGCCCGTCTCGCTCAGTCTGTGTCCCGACTGCCGCCCCGCTCGCCGCTGCCGTCTGCGTCGAGACAGCCGCGCCGCCCACTGCCGCCGCCGATGTCTGCGTGGAGACGGCGGCCCCGTCCACCGCTGCCGCCGCTGTCTGCGTGGAGACGGCGGCCCCGTCCACCGCCGCCGCCACTGTCTGCGTGGAGACGACGGCCCCGTCCACCGCTGCCGCCGCTGTCTGCGTGGAGACGGCCGCCCCACCTACCGCCGCCGCCGCCGCTGTCTGCGTGGAGACGGCCGCCCCGTCCACCGCAGCCGCTGTTGTCTGCGTGGAAATCGCAGCCGACCCCGTAGCCACTACCGCGGATGCTGCACATGTGTCCGCCACTACTACCGCTGCCGCCGCTTCGGGCGTGACGCTACGTGCACCACTACCGGCTACGCCCGCCTCCTTGATCGCCGACTCGCCGCCACCGTCCTCGTCTTCCCCGGCGGCAGCAGGGTCGGGGTAAACTTCGGGGAGCTCTCCCGGTCTCAGCGGCGTGATCGGGCCGGGGTTGAAGGTCGGCGGCATGTTGCGGAGGCCCGGTGCCATCTGCGGGCGTCGTGGTCGAAAAATAGTCGGACAAGAAACAGGAGGGGATCGTGCGTTGGTGGTGGACAAGGGCGGGGGGGGGCAACTATTTCAGCGCTGTACAATGGCATCGAACAGCGCTTGCCTGTAGAGCATTGCCAAGAGAGCTATTAATAGCATCCTGCTGTAGAACACAACAGCAGTGCAGCAATTACCAAAAGAGGGAGCCTCAGCTCATCTACTGTAGGATGCAACATTAAGACTCTTGCTAGCACGCCAGATCTGCCGCGAAACCACCCAGACAGATGCATGCGAGAGAGACGTCAATTGCCGTTGAACAGTGCAGGAAATCGCGTACCTCTAGGAACGCGGGCGGGAGGTTCCCAAGGTGTGCTTGGATGAACTCCTGCCTCGACACCATTTCAGACGATCGCAGAGCGGCCACAGAGGTGCAGAAGTCCGACACTGTCGCCTCGAAATCCTGTGGCATAAACAATAAAAGATGTGAAACCACAACAGAAGATGGAAATCACAGTATTAGTTGAGAAATCACAATAGAAGTTGTGAAATCACAACAGGAGGCGGAGAAGGCGGAAACGATGGCAATGGTGTGGTTCGGATTGTGCCCAATACCTGGTACTTCTCAAGAAGGGCTTACCGGAGGGTTGCTGCGGGTCGCCATGACGTCATCATGCCAAAAGGCTAACGGTTACAGAGTCTCCGTACTGTCACACCCAGCCCATCCCCACCATCACATGTACAGTCCCGTGTCCACAAGCCAGCCCTCAACTGACGTACAAGTCTCTTGCCACTTCTTCCGAAAAGGAATGCTGTAGGAATAAGGAGGCAACCTCATACAGCAAGGCGAGCCCCGCAAGCTGCGAGGGTGCGAGAGGTACCTGATGGAACCGACGTTGCCGTAAGACCTCACGAAGGAAGGCGTTGTAGGCAGCAGGCATCCTCGCCACCTTCCCGAGGTGCTCGAACTGCTCTTCCTGAGAGGTAGGTAGGCCATAACACGCACACCGCAACATGTTCGCAATGGACAACGGAAGGCATACAGCAGAGAGACGAAAGGCATGCAGCAGAGAGGCGTAAGGCATGCAGCAGAGAGACGGAAGGCATGCAGTAGAGAGACGGGACGACCAAGGATGGCAAAGAACAAAGCTAAAAGAGGAAAATCAAAGTGTTTCGACAAGCAGAAACACCAAGCTATGGGCAACGGAAGGCATACAGGAGCTATAATAGGCGTCAACCCGAAGTTGAGAGATACGGGACGACCAAGCAAAGAACAAGGCTACAGAAAAGGCTTAAAAGAGACAAGACGAAAGCGTTTGGAGAAGCAAAAACGCAAAAAAAAGGCGGGGACCGGCAGGAACACCAAGCTGGACGATGGATATGCGGTAGAGCCCATGGCGACCGTAGTGCAAAGGCAACAACACACAAAAACGGCAAACAGGCAAAAAAGCGCAACAACCGTATCTACAGCTTCCGTACAACATCCGGCCAGTACTACCAGCAGTTGAGATACATGAGCATACGGGCGGCTCGGAAACAAAAAGCCTCCTGCTCCGCCACAAAACCCACCCACATGCCTAGCCTTTGTCACGGTGGTAGCAATTGGGCGAGGCAGCATAGGCGACTTGTCCGTGCGAGAAAGTTGCGGAAACCATGGTACATTGTAAGGCGTTAGAGGTGGAGGGGAAGTGGTCTCACCTTCTGCCCCCAAGCCATTCCCACGAGTTCCTGGTGTTTCCGGATCTTCCCGATGTCGGTCTGCAGCCTGGAAACCTCGCGTAGGCGCCGCCGGAGGTTGGTCAACAGCGACGCCTTGGCTCTCGCGATCTCCATCTAAGATGCAACATTGTACATAGGGGCAGTTGTCGCAGCAGCAAATGCCGGGCACGTGAACGTCGTTGTGAGTAGAGAAAGATCGTTCGACTACAATGAGTAGATTTGTACAAATGCAAACGCATCAACTGCAATACAAAGCATACAATACAACACAGTATGGCAGTTGTCGCAGCAGCAAATGCAAGACACGTGAACGTCGCTACATACGAGAGGCGCAAGATTGTTGAACCACGTTCAGTGTCTGTGTGCATAGGCATAGACACACGCATCTCCACTAGAACAATAGCACGAACTGCAAGGAGTGCGTAATAGACGAGACGGGTGCAAGGTCTGCTGGCAGCACAGGCTTGCATCAAAACAGGACAGGACTACATTTTCAAACACAGCAGTCGCGATGGTAGTCCCATCCAGCTTCGAATGTATGGGCTGCTTGGAAAATACTGCTACTACTACTACAAGTAGGAAGCACGGACACCAATCACGTGCAAACTTCGTTATGACAAGACACAAAATGCAAGAGCGTGGACTCATGACCCCATGAAACAACTCACAACAATGGCCATGGTCTGTTGATCGTTGTCCTTCATCATGGGTACGAGCTTCTCCGACTCTAGGATAAGCTTCGTCAAGCGATTGATCGCGTTCTGCTTTTCGGCGTCGTCTGCGGCGTGCACCACGTCACAAGGGCATGCATTATTTGAGGGGCGGGTGGGGACACGCGTCACGGCAAACGTAAACATGCGTACCAGTATTAATATAGTCCAAATATTCATATTTCCACGTCAAGGGTTGTTGTTGTTGTGTTGTTGTTGTCTTCACATTAAAAACCGTTCCGATCTCTCTCTACCCAGTACCTTCGTATGTCCGTACTGGTCCAACACTCGACGCGGTCGATTCCCGTGGTCACAGGTTAACTTACCCTATAAAGGTACACTCAAATAAACTGTGGAGCTACGGGGATGGATCCGTCTCTCACTCCCGTTAGTTTCATCTCGGCCGTTGCTTACAGAGAAACGCAGCAGAGCATCACTCATGGTAGCAGGACGACACTCCAGTTAGCAGGTGTTGCGCAGAGGGACGAGTGTAAACAGATTCGAGCACTCCAAAAGCTGTGTGGACCTGCGAGTGGAAAGTGGCGCTACACACACACCCGAGAACGTCTGTCGGAGATGAAGGTCACAACTTCAGCTTCCGCAATCTTTACCCGTAAAAACTCAGGTTTGCAAAACAACGTAGAACGTCACCACAACAACACTCTCAAGCGTTCATAATGCCACGCTACCGCTACCTACAGCCTACAGCAGTACCTGTCCCATTCTCCTTGGCAAGGTTGAAGGACTCGAGGTAGTTCGCCTCAAGCTCAGCCCTCTTGCTCTCCTGATCTCTGCACAGCCGCCTGGCACGCTCCAAGAGCTCCTGCACGGCGTCATTTGCTGTCACGGGGTCCCCTCGCTGCTCCAGTATTCCCTGCACAATTGGGGGAGGGGGGGGGGGGGGTACATGCAACAATTGGGGGGGGGGGGGGGGGGGGGGGGCCCCCCAAAAAAAAAAAAAGGTGGCCCAAAATTTTTTTGGGGGGGGGGGGGGGCCCCCCCCCCCGTGGGAATTTATCTTCTAAAAAAATTTTTTTTGGGGGGAAAAAAAAAAAATCCCCCCAAAAAAAAAGGGTTTTCCCGGGAAATTTTTTTTTTTCGGGAATCATTGTTTCCCCCCAAGCTTTTTTTCTGGAAAAAGGGGGTTTTTTTTTCCTTTTTTTTTTTCCCCAAATGGCCCTTTTCAAAATTT
>FN649759.1:596239-631798 GCA_000310025.1 Ectocarpus siliculosus | reverse complement strand
GCCATTTGGGGGGGGGGGAGGTCCCTTTCCCCAGAAAAACCACCCCTTTTTATTTTGTTCCCCAACAATTGGGGAGGACCTTGGGGGAGTGGATAATTTTGACCAGAGACAAACCAAAAAAAGGGGGGGTGCAAAGAAAACCATTCCCCAAAGGTTTTGGTTTTTCCCCTTTTGAAGGGGAAATTTTTCAAAATTTGGGGACGGGCCCTTTTTGGGGGGTGCCGTTCAATTTTTTCCTAGGCCCTTCAAGGCGGGGGGGGGGGGGGGGGGGGGGGGCGCTACAAGCAAGTCCGGCTTGTGCAGCATGTGCCACGCCATCCTTACTGTAACGGCTCCAATACATGACATGCACTCAAGGAATTCTCATGAATGGTGAGTCTTCTCTCATTCATGTTGCCAACCTTTTCTGAAGACAAAGAGGGCTAACAACATCGGAAAAATTATCAGTATTGTTCAGCACGCAGTACATAACATACCCCCCTTCGTCACCAATCAATGAACACAGAGACTACGATAAAAAACGTAAACGACAGTAACAAGGTTACTTCCAAGTACTAGATTACTCAGGAAGTAAGCAGCCCAGACACTCGCAAGAAAAAACATTATCCTTACAATTCAAAACATTTCAACAGCAGAGCGAGAAGAGGGCACAAATACCTAACTGCCCCCACGACACGGTGCAATCATGTCTCGTGTCTCAACAGAGTACCTCTGCTAAGAAAAAATAACAAGAATTTGAAGCCAGACAGAGCGAAAATGCACATTATTCAGAGGACACCATAGCGCCCATCGCCTCCAACTCCTCCGCAACTGAGTCATAAATAAATATATAACGCCTACCAATATATATATAAAAAAAAAATCAGACACCCTCGAATGTTCTTGAACGACAACTCAGCAGTTGCGATTCTCTCTTGGATGATCGAAGGTGTTTTGGCCGTTTCTCGGTGCACAAGCAATTGCACAAGCCTCGCCCTCACATAACCATAATTCGACGACGCAAAGAGAGCAGCTGTTTCGCGCTCATGTCAGGAAAAACACTTTAACAACAAGTGTGAAGAACGGATGGATTTCAAACGACAACCGAAAATAGTTCCTGTGGGGCGGCACGCTGAGCCCACCAATCACACATAGCCGACACGACCTGAATCAGGTACACAGATAGTACACGGAAGATGCGACGTGTCGTCACCTGCTACAGTACAGCAGTACCGCCTCACGACCGCTCACAGAGAGACGGCAACGCAAGGGCAAAGGTCGACCAAATGGTAGCGGGAGAACAGCAAAATCAATACACAAAACAACACGCCCTTCCCGACGACGGCAGCGTAAGGGGTAACGTGAACCCAATAGTCGCAGGTCAAAATATCGATTACACGGACATAACCCCCCCCCCAACTCCCAGCAAGACCACGACGGCACCCACCCGGCAAGTGGAAAATCGATCCAAGCTCGACCCAAAAACAGACTGAATGAAGAGCCTTTCTTGTAACACGGTGAACGTCGCTTTTTGCCCTCAGGAAGACCCCCATGAGCCCGAGAACGATAGAGGGTTTCCAACTCAAAATTTAACGTCTTGGTTCTGTCGCAAACTTTGTAGAAAATCATCCCGGCAAAATTGCACCACAACCCTAAAAATATAAAACATGGTACGGTATGCAAGAAAAAAATTAGTATAGAAAAATGTAGCAACACTTTTAATTTCTCTGTATTAATACTGTACGTTCGGACGTAAATATCCTACAACATTGGACAACATCAATTACATCCGACAACATCCGACAACACCAAATACATCCTACAACATTGGACAACATCAAATACATACCACGCACGAAGGAATGCAAGGGGGAAACCCTTGAGAACACAACGCGGACTGCCCCCCTTTTCCATTTCCCTCCCGTATCTAAGGCGAAACGACGCCTCGCCTCCTCACAAAAGGTCCAAGACAAGCGGGGGTCCTCGCTGAACAAGCGACACGCGCGGAGCTGGATTGCTGGTCGTATGACACACATCAGGCCGCAAACTCCCTTCCGCGTACTGCTGCACGAAGACAAGACACGACTTCTTCCAGGGAAGAAAGCCGCCCACCAACCGTATTGCCGCCCGGAGGCCGTGCGTGCACAGTGCATCACTGGGGGGGGGGGGAGGGGGCGACGCAAGAAACAACTACAAACAGAAAATAAGATACCCCCCGGCAAGGCCTGGCCACCTTCTCCAAACCCAAGACCATACCACTAAATATTGAAATCCCCAGACCATTTCGCGAGTCCAACCCGCTACTACTATTACTACTGCAGCCCCGTCATCCTGTTCACACTGCAGATCAACCCGCTGGGCACCGCAAACGCAAAGGATGATGGCGAACCAGCCTCTGCTTCATCCTTGTGAGTTGTACACATGTACACATAGGTTGGGGCGGCGAAAAACCCGGCTTTCACAGATCATTCCGCCCCGGTAATGAAAGGATACGAGGTCACTGCTCCAACGACTCCGGCGTGCTAGTACGTGAGTCCGACCTCATCATCCTTCGTCGCTTGTCTCCTGATTGTCCGGCAGGAATCGAGGGGCCAGCTTTGCGCGAGACAGGTAGCCTCGGATGAGAGCCTGAGCGCGAGTAACTCCTCGCCGGGACTTGGCCTGCTCCTGGACCTCGAGCGCCTTACGTCGCCATTCCTGCTCAGGGTTTCGTGGCATGTTCGTGGGCGTTACTGAGGGGGGGGGGGGGGAGTGCAGCTATCTAGTTAGGGGAGCAGAGTGGTTTCAACAGCTACTGTAGGGCACTTGCCGTGCATCTAGGCAGACCACATCCCTTCCCACACACCCCGCGTTTGCAGGCTTACCGCTTAGGGCATTGTGCTGAGATATGACAGAGACGTTCTGTCCCCCAGCAGGAAAACCTCCGGCGCGCGGAGGGTACGTCAGCCCTGGTTTGAACTATACAAACCAAGGCAAGAACATGTACGGGCCGTCGTCACCCTTGACTCGTGTTGTTCACTACGACTACAACTACGACTACAACTACGACTACGGAAACGATGACAGGCAAACAGGTCAATCATGTCAGCAACAACATCGACCAAAAAGCCACCTGCCTGTTATTCTTCCCAAGCCATCGAGACACAACAGCAAAACCAAAAAACCACGTGCGACTCTTGCGAAACTCGCCGAAACCAACTAAAAAGCAACAGCAACATCGCCAAACAAAAAAGTTACCTCCACTTCTTCCGGAGTCACCATGATCGACGAACCCCTTCGGCCAACACCCCGCCTGCTCCCGACGTCACCACCACCACCATCCCCGTCTCCGCGTCGTCCCTCGCCGTCGCCAATATTGAGCACCGACAGCCCCATCCCCCCCGAGTCCAGCAGCCCCGCCTGGCGCTTGCGGAAGCTGGCATCGCGGTCGTCGCTGGAAGTGCGGAAGCTCTCGCCCTGCATGCCGGGGCCGTTGGGGGGCCTGCGCGAGAAGCCGCCGCCGCGGGATGACGCCTTTTCTACGAGTGACCTGTTCATTTTCATATTTTCATGGGGCACGGGGGGGGGGGGGGTGACTTCATACGTTAGCGGTTTCGAAAGCAACGGGGAAATAGCTCCCATTCCGACCTTACCCGGCCATGACAGGTGAGTTGTGGATTTGTGTATGCCTGATCGCGCCGGGTCAAAGCTGCGAGTAACGCCAAGATACGGTAGGAAGGGGGGAAGCTGCACCCCGCCTAAGCGGAATTCTCTGCGCAACAGGGACAACACAACATTAGGACTGAGTGACGGCTTGCGCACCTTATCTCTGCCAGCTCCTTCATGACCGCCGCGTGCGTGTCGACCCGCCTGCCGATGGTGCTCTGCTCAGGCTCTACGGCGGTCGCCCCCTAAAAAAAGGGAAAAAAGGAAAAGCAACGCATGGGCGGCACAGCACGACGAAGGAATCATACGTAGTGTCAGCCAATACAAGCTGCTGTGACCGGCAGACAGCATGGATGTTTTCTACGTCGTTAGACTTCTAACATCAATATATCAAACAGCGATTGTAGGTCCGGCAAAGGAGAACGAGGACTGGCACAATCACCTCCATTTTGCCAAAAACATTCTGGTGGCAGAATAGCCGGCCTTCAAGCTTCTACCTGATAAGCCTCCGTGTTAACTTCTCCGCGCATGAGTCATATGCAGTTATGACCTGCGCTTTGACTTTCACGATGGGCATTTTACCTCCCCGTCTTGCATTGGTAAGTACCTGCGTGATAAGGAAGGATTGCATTAAAGTACGATTTTTTTCCCCTTGCGTTTCCTTCCCCTATCCTTCTTTGCAAGCCAGCGTTGTTCACGTAGAGTGTCGGCCCCCAAACTTGTGACGTAAAACTCGGATCGACGGTCAGGTTCTTATGCCATCGTCACCGTCTAACTTAGACTATTAATAGAGAATATTAATATTAATACCATCTAGGATGTTCGTCAGGTCTACCGCTGAGCCAGCAGTGTTTCTTAGGCATATGAATTAAAATGAGGCTATTGTTCTTCGCGTTTTTTTTTCTTTCTTTCTCACTAGCGCGCCCCACGTTTCCACCTGTATACAGTAGATGAAACGCAACAAGCAGTACGCCATGCGTTGTCATCCTACAGCTGCGTAGCACCTGACAACGTCATCTGCTGGATCACGTCACAGCGATATCCACAAGGAGGCTTGATAGATAGTGTTGGTTGTATTGTCTGTAGGTGTCGCACCACGTTACTAGGCTCGCTTTCCACTGTTCACTCCTTTCTGGTTCGTTACAAAATTTCCTTTCTGGTTCGCTACAAAAATAGCTGGCACCAACGCGGAAAACCATACACGCAACATGATTCGCAATAACATGAAATCAACAAGAACAAGAACAACAGCAACGTCAACAAGAACAACAACAACAGTAAAAGCAACCACAAAACGTCAGCAACGCCACAAACCTCGTCGGTGCAGAAAATCTCGGTGGCGCCCCCGCCGGACCAGCCGGTGATGGTCACCTCTGAGCTCTTGCCCTTGCCGGGAGCCACCTGTCGAAACGCCTTCGATGGTCGAGACAAACAAAGGGAGAAACTAGTCGACGATTGGGGAATACACACCACCACAAGGCCACAAGAAACCGCGAGAAGGGATGTTGGGATATACGTACGTCGAACAAAGGCAAAACCGCCCCAGGAGCGAAAAACACGAAAGCACAACGATGATAATCGGAAAGAGCCAGACACGTGGCTACTTAACCGCAGTTTTACGGGAAAAAATGTCGGACTGCTCGGACGTGTGGAAGCAAAGCTAGACACACCTCTGCGAAAATCGGAGAAACGCGAGCACCGCAGAAGGAAGGGGATCTGGCGTACAGGTGGGTATGTAGGCAAGCTACTAAATATTGATTATTGAAGTTGTGTTTGGTGAGGCGGAAAATGTGGCAAGATACGACAAACAAAACTCCTACACAAGGTGGGCACGCCAAAGAAATCGGGCGCCGAACAAACACAAAAAGGAAACAAAAAACAGGGAAGGACCAAGACAACAGCCTTCAGCGGGGGGCCTTTGACACCAGTGCACCTACCAAGAATGAGATGGGATGGTATGAATCCGGACCTTTGTCACCACTCCCTTTGTTCTTGAGCTGTTCCTGTCGCAACAACGGCCAATGGTCCCTAGTTAACGGCACGAGACTGACCTGTCTGCGTGTCTTGTCGGACATGATGCCTTCCCACTTGACTAGGGCGGCAGCACGGTCCATCGTTGCTTGAGCCGTTGCACCCTTTTCCATCTGGTTGCACGGGCAGTTTTGATGCATTGATGAACAACAGAGAGAAGAAAATCAACAGGTTGGCGAGGGGCGGGAGAGAGAAGGATCAACAAAAGCAAGAGGTATTGTAGAGAGAAGCGACGGATAGAAAAAGAGAAGGAGGCGACAGAGAAAAAAACACGGTCGAAAGAGATTGAAGCAGACAACGGCGATAAGGCACACGGATACGCAGAGCATGGTCGACGTGTCGCGAGTACTTCGTCTCGAAAACGGCAACGGAGGACCCCTCGGCGTGATAGATACATAAATACCCACAAGACCTTTCCCGTCAGTGCCAGCCATACCGTACCGTCAACAACGGAATGAAAACGGGTCGAAACTACCACCGTCGTTCATCGCATCGGAGTAGAGCGACATGTTGCCCTGCCACAGATGCTGGTGAAATTGTCTGGGACAGATGGAATATTCAAGTTATTTCATACTCTGAATAATGCCGGTGAAACCAGGATACCAGTACAATACTGTGAGATTCTACTTCCGTTCTTCGTTTGCCGCCGCCTGGGACCAAGCGATATTCCCGCGTAAACCATCAGTTTACGTCGGGTGTTCTTAATAAACCATACGGTTTGCGTCAACCCTTCGTCAACACCGCACATGTCATACACCGCGACAAACCTCAACCTTACGCGACTAGCGCGAAGGATGGAGATGCCATCCAAACACCACCAACCGGTATCCCTGTCCCCCCCCTGCCCCGTTACGTTGTGCGTCCAGTACATACCTCAGTGTACCCGCTCGTCATCATGGCCACCAGAAGGTTGAGGTACACGATCGCCACGATGAGCATGAAGACGACGAGCATGAGCATCGCCATCACGTGGAGTGTCCTAAAGGCACCACAGGAACGGAGGATCACCACCAGCAGCATAATCACCAGCGTCGTCGGCATCAGCACGAGCATAATCAGATCATCGTATCAGCAGCAGCGTTATCAGCATCAGCATCAGCAATAGCAGCAGCAGCAGCAGTACCACCACCCGCAGCAGCAGCATCACGATTATCAGCAACATGAGCGGAGGCGAGGGAGGGCGAACTACGGCGGCATGTTGCAACAGGCCCGGAAAAGAAATAAGGAAGCATGCGTTGCGAGGTAGAGGGCACAACAAATAGTGCTGGTTTGGCGCGGTCCACCATGTTGCTACAGGTGTCATTCATTCCTTGTACTCGGCAAATACATACTGCTCTCACTCTAGGTGCTAGGTTTGGCAGTTCCCATTGTTGCTCTCTCTCTCTCTCTCTCTCTCTCTCTCTCTCTCTCTCTCTCTCTCTCTCTCTCTCTCTCTCTCTCTCTCTCTCTGTCTGTCGGTCTCGCTGTCTCTCCCTCTCTCCCTCTCTCTCGCCTCTGTCTCTATCCCGCTCTCACATGTTGTCGCTGAAAGGCAACGAGAACTCCCCCAATGACATGACGAATATCGACACCATGCTCGCCCAGATTGTCTCGAAACCCTCGTTCCCGTCCAAAAGGGAGTAAAAAGACAGCGCGAATGCCATCTGGAGCGCGCCGCAAGAAACGGACAAAAAAAAAAGGGGGAGCAAAACCGAAACGGTCATCAGCCAACGGCAAGGAAATCCACACAGAATGGCGGACGAGTTTCCGCCAAATCAGCAAGACAAGCACCAAAGTGGTATGTACCTTATACTTTTTCTCAAGTTGGGGTGCGCACATGCAATTCGCGTGCAGAAGCATTTTCGAAGTCAGACCGGCGCAGATGAAACTGAGCCTCTGCTCTACCACTGCCACTGCAACAAGGTTCGTGTTAAGAGAGTCACGGAGTCCAAGTTGCACGCAGTAGCATACTATTATATTAATACGGAGTACATGGATTTGGCCACAATGAAACAAACTTGAGCTCCTGCTGCTTACGCCGCTGCCGCATGTTGCATGGGAGAGCCTCCGAAACAAGACCAACGCGCTGCGCAGCGCTGGAACGATGCCGCACATACGAAACTGCACGCCACACGAATGTAGACTAGGCAACAGGGATGCATCGCAAGCGTTCCCGTGAACCGCACACACCTGAAAGAGGCCAAAGAGAACGGACCAGCTCGCCGTTCCCACGATCACCATGCGGATAACCGCGATGAAGATCCCGGTCGACTTCCATACCGCCAGGTGTTCCATTAAACGCAAGAAGAGGAACAGAGCCGCGGGGGCTGTCATCACTCTCCGGATCTGCGTATGGGACGGATTTTGTGTTACACGCGGGAAACGAAAATCGGTGTTCCGTACGACGAAATATAGTCTAGTAGTCAAGCAGTAATGGGCCTGTACCGTGTTGCGAGGTACGGTATGCCGTGTAGGATGAGGGGTGTCTACGACGTTCTACATGTGGTACGGACCGTGGAATACGGCACGGGTTGTATGTCCCAGGTCCGGAGTGTCGTAAATTAGTTGGTGACGGGTACGTTGTCTTATTTTGCGGGTGAACACGCCGCCGCGGTGACAAAAGCCACACCACGGTACCCACCGCCTGCCTCGAAGGAGGACAGAGGTGAACCTGGACTACGAGGAGGGAACTCTGCAACTGGGTGTTGAGTCGATGGATGCCGATTTCGAGAACCAACATCGGACACTACTTGCCGTGGCAGGGCATGAAACATCATAATCCCGGAAGCAGTTACACACACGAAACGTCATAATTACGTAAGCAGTTACACGCACGAAACATCATGATTCCGGGAGCAGTCACACACACATAACAAGACGACAGAGGACGACAGAAGACAGGCTTGGGCGGATGAGGGTATAGCAAAAAAACTCACGAGGCCGGCGGAGGAGTACTCGAATTCGTCCTCCATCCAATCTCTGCCGTCCCCCCAAGGCCTGAACACGGGGATCATAGCAAGCACCAACACGTACGCCGTGACGGACTGTAAGTTCCAGCCCCCCTCAAGGTACCTGCATCGAGAGGCACGCAGACGGCAAAACGAAGAGGAGGGGGAGGTGGGGGGGTGGGGGACTAAGGCTAGTGTCTAGTGCACTACCCCAGCTGAACCATCGCTGCTCATGTGCTTGATTGTTTCGCAGGAGCTTCGGGTGTGCTGTAATTCGCCAATGGTCTGTCACGGGCGTGCGTCGTGCTTCCACCGACGTGAGCAGTAGCAGCGTCGGTATCAGTATCAGCACTGGTGCAAGGGACTGTTCCACCGCGAACGCAAACCAAACCAAACCGAAATATGGCTATCGAACACGACCAATCTCGACACTACATCCGCGTCTGGGTAGCACTAGCATCCGGACCACATCTCAACAGCTACAGCAGCTCCGAGTCGGGGCAGCAAGCATGCCAACGGCCTCCCCACAGACAACGCACTAGAGTCTTCTCACTTCCTCATGCTTTTGGATGCCGCCAACTCCCTCCCCTCCTCCACGACCAGGTTGTACAGCGTCAAGGTCCAGCAGAGCAGCCTCGAGATCGTGGCACCCATCACCTGATTGATCCGTTCCAGAGAAAAATAAAACAGTTACTATTTAATAGGACTATTAATAGGACTATTAACAGAAGGGCAGGAAGCGGACGACCGCTTTGGCCGTTTCTAAACAAACACGACATCAAGAGGAGGAGAAAATCTACACGGAAAAGGGTGAAAAAGTTGCCGCTTGCTCAACACAGCGCTTGTCGTGAAGTTTGCGACTGAAACAGACCACCACCACCGCAAGGCTATTGTAACGTTGCTTGATATAGTAAGGTTCCATGATACAGTATAATTTAGCGTTTGGGTTGTCGCGTCACGTGGTCTGTCTTCGCTGACCCTGGCGCACATCCCAGCGAACATTGTTAGCGTCCTTGCCGGACAGTCAGCCTAAACGTCCCTGTCGGCTTAGTCGTGCTCGTGTCTCTGCCCTACATTTACAGTGAACTTCGCTTGTCTGTGGGGAGAAAAAAAAGAAGGTGTCGAAATGCCCTGCCCTCTGTCAAGTGTATTGTAACTGGTATTGTCGTCGCCGTGTTGATTTATCTGGGCCCTTTAGTTTATCGTTTGGTTCTGGCCGTGTCTGGTACCGCATTGGGGTATTGTAGCAGCAGTTGGCCGATAACCACGGAAGGTGTCCGTACCGTATCAGTGGACCAGAATGCATGTCAAGTTGTCAAGGTGCCTGCACTACTTGAACGGAGATCGGAACGGTTTTCTTTACGTCAAGACAGCAAAAACAACAACGGCAACAACAATCCCCAACAGGAGAGCAAAGGGGGGGGGGGAAGGAAGCACCAAAGGTCGAATTGCCGACGTTTGTTGTTCTTTTCTTGGCGTCGTAGGCCAGGAAACCCGTCATCGCCGTTTAATGTAGAATCAATCTTGTTCGAATGCCTTCCACAAATTCTACAGCGCTCATACTGCTGTGCATTATTCTTCCCTTGTACCATGGTACAAATGTTCTGCGGTACGGTGCTCTCACCTGTCCGCGATCGTCATCCGAGTCGATGGGGCCGGCCCAGTTAGGTACTTCTGCCCAGATGGTAAAGCCCATGATGAAGCTCGCAGAGAGGACCAGGTAGCGGCCAAGTTCCCACACGTAGTACCTGTAACAGCGACCAACAATGCCACTGCGTTCAAGTCTGTGATTCTTTGCTGTACGTGTACATATGCATCAGCGGATGCCACTAAAGGTTCACCGCTAGATCGGATGGATTCGGGATGGTTATTTGAAATTCATATAAAGACCATATGGGTTTGCAATCGTCTTGCTGAGAGCCTCACACATAGACCAGATGGATGCCTGACGGTCGTGGGCTGCCGCCCGTTTTAAATCGGCGGCGCTTTGCACAAAAATGTATTCCTGAAGCGCTCATGGGAAGGCAAGGCTGAACCCGTTTCGCTCGAATAAAATCGAAGGCATATACCGGAGAGAAATAATCCTTTGTGAGACCCCCGATCGGAACTCTTCAGACACGACAGACAGAGAGGCAAGATCGCAGCGAAATGGTTTCACACCCTCGCAATGCACTACTGCTGCGAGCGACGGCTGCCAGGATGGCAAGACGGAGAAAACGGAAGGTCTTTCTGTTCTTGTATTGTACACTTGGGCCAAGGGAGAGCGGCAGCATGACTTTTGGTCCGAACGGCGAACACACGACAGGCATGAGACAACCTTGGCCCTAACCTCACCTTCACCCTAACCCCAACCCATCCTTGACGTCCTACACACCACTCGTTAGAGTCATCCTACACACCACTCGTTAGAGACATCCTACACACCACTCGTTAGAGACATCCTACACACCACTCGTTAGAGTCATCCTACACACCACTCGTTAGAGTCATCCTACACACCACTCGTTAGAGTCATCCTACACACCACTCGTTAGAGACATCCTACACACCACTCGTTAGAGTCATCCTACACACCACTCGTTAGAGACATCCTGCACACCACTCGTTAGAGTCAGGCGGACAGTCTCATAGCTTTAGCCACTGTCTCCGTCACCTCGAAATCGTCCTATTGTACATGATTCCCGACAAGGCCTTGCTCTCTGCGACGGGCGGGAAGCATCCCATGACGATCCACCACACGTGGGTGCTAGGGCGAGCTGCCCCGAGACGCGTAGGCCTGTGATCAGATTCTCACAGAACAACACGTGTCGTCGGGGTGGATCTCGCCCAACATCCACATGTGGCGGATCGTCATGGCACGAATCTCTCTTTTGTCGAAGAGCGCAAGGCCCTGCAGGTGAGCATCGAGGCGACGGGCGCGGGTGCAGGTGCCGACAAGGTGCATCCTGCCGTGAACCGCCCCTTGCGTACGGTTTGAGGGATCTGCACGAGAAGTTAGTCTTAAGGCTGGGTTAAGAGCCGTGGCTACTCAAAACCTTGGAATCAGGGCAGATGCAGGGCTCACGGATAAAGCTAGGCTTAGGGCTGGGCGTGCGGGTGATTCATTCCATTAATATCGTCTGCAGGGACACGAGGCGGTGCAGCAGTGTGCAGATTGTTGGAATGGTTGTAGCCGAAGACAAACAGACAAGAGACTTCGTGGTAGACGGACATAGCAAAAACAACGGTTAACGTCTTCACCTGTGCCCGAAGACCGACCACTTGAGTGCCACGACCATCTGGACAACCTTCACTTCGAACAGGGAGGTGTGGCCCGTCTGCAACAAAATGCTCAGGGGGGATCGGCTTGATGCCACCTGCATCACACCACGATTCCGGTTTCACAAAAAAACAAACATGGATTCAGCGTAAGGGATAGACAACCGGTTACAGCCACGGGGTTCGGGTACGGTACGGGTTCCTTTTTATTTTTTTATTTGATCCAACGAATCCATCTCTATCTATAGAAAAGAGTCCAATACAGATTTGCAATGGATTCATAGCATTAGCGGAAGCTATCTGTATTCTTACGATTTCCCGAGCAGCATACAGCTTTGTAATTTCCAACCGTGAGCTACATGGTATCTGCCTCACCCTAGCGTGCAATACTGTACGATCCTCCAGTTTTGTTTCTTGTTTGGGGGTGCTGGCAGAGTACTGATCTACGGGGCCTTCGGGGGATACATAAATGATGGACATGCCGCGTGGGGAATCGTCCTGCCTCCCTCATGTCGGTCACTCGAAAAATATACCAAGTCAACCTTCTCTTTCGGCCTCTTGGCGAACATGCTGCACACAAACACGGTATCACTCCGGCCGGAAATTTTGTCTAGATTCAGGTGCAAAACATGAACAAACGCTGCTTAGGGCAGCGCTATGTTTATTTTAAGCCTGGAAGTGATGACAATGCGTTTAGGGGGGCGACCCAAAATCCCCGCGGTGACCAGGGGACGGAATTGTACATATTTCTATTGCTGCATTGCTACGGGTCACTTCACCACCAACAACCACAACACCACCACCACCACCAGCAACAACAACAACAACAACAACAACAACAACAACAACAACAACAACAACAACAACAACAACACTACCTCGGGCAGCCCGTAGAGAAGCTTGATGTCGTACGTGCGCTCGGACCACCCGGTAGGTGCCACGGGTCTCTTCTCGTCTGTATCCCACGAATACTTCTGCGCCTTCATGTCGTGCTGGAAACCCCGCAACACCTGCGGTACAATTAACAACAGCGTCATCGAAGACGTTTGCAAGTGGAAGAACGTAACGGCCGTGGCGCCTGGGTGTGGAACGCGGCGCTACAAGATAGGGGTCAGGATGATGGTCGCTGGCAAGGCACCCACCCGCCCGCGAACCAAAAGATGCTATTGTCTATTGTAGGAAAGGCAACCGTCGTCACTCAAAACGGCCTGATCGGTGACCACCACCAACAGCAACAACATAAAGTACACGACTTGAGTGCGCAGGCGCGGTGCATCCCGTGCATGTCTCTTACAGCTGGGACCAGCGATTGATGCACGAAGGGAAAAGTTGTTGCAGGTGGTGCGGTGACTATCATTTCCGGTGCATGTCTGGTACCGGTGGGACCAACGGTGCACGCCGGGTTCAGCTCACGGGTGACCGCCTCGCCTACATCATCGTGTACACATGCTGGAACTACAACGCTTAGATTGGTACTTCTTTGCTTCTTTGTGCTTATCGAAAACAATGGTGTGGTAATACCCCTGTCAACAACTACCGTTGACACGACGTGCGGCAACTCTTTGTGTTTCTCTCCAGCGACAATGTATAAATGGTGTACCTCTGGCAACACTTGTAAACGACAACTTTTGGCAGTTTTCATGCTTCTCTCGAAACGACCATGGATAAACAAAATAGTACACCTCTGGCAACGCGTACTGGTGGCACGATAACGTTCGGTATCGCTGTGATCATCTCTTTGTATTTATAATATACCTCTGGCAGTAGCTCCGGCCACGTCTTGGCCACGAGCGCGAGGTCCCTGTTCTCCTCCTTAAAAATGTTGTTCCTCTTGCATGAGATGCAATGCTGCCCCTCTGTGCCGTACCTGAAAATATATATCGTTGTTGTTGTTGTTGTTGCTGCTGCTGCTGCTGCTGTTGCCATTGTTGCAATATAGAGCATAGAGGCGGTGTGGGTGGTGACATTGCTGTATGGTATTCTTTTTCTCGCACGCGAACTACCGTTTCGGCCGCCTGGCACCTTCGCGGGCATGGAAACCATTAACGTAGGCGTCTGCGAAGAGGGGGATTGTTATCCATGCCCTTGACGCTCTAGGCCTTCTCTTTGGCGCGTCAAGGATCGGGAAAAAGGAAAGCATGGCGCCAATTCAGTCTTAGGGATGGCCTCGCGTTCGAGCTGAGGCGTAAAGACCAGGCTATACAGCTCAGCCAACAGGCCGCCTGGGCGCTAGATAAGGGCGCCTGCGACTAACCGATGCCCCCGGATTGTTCATTTACAGCCTCTCGACGTTACTTTCACTCTCCCCGTCCCCGTTACTCACTCTCTGCTTACCCTCGAAAAACCGAATTGATCAATGAACTAGACACGAATTTCTCGATGTACACGGTCGTTCTCTCCGCTCTCTCTCTCTCTCTCTCTCTCTCTCTCTCTCTCTCTCTGTCTGTCTCTGTCTGTCTGTCTGTCTGTCTGTCTGTCTGTCTGTCTGTCTGTCTGTCTGTCTGTCTGTCTGTCTGTCCCTCTCTCTCTCTCTCTCTCTGTCTCTCTGTCTCTATTTTTTTCTCTCTCTGTGTATGTCTCACCCCATGAGCCACCTGGCGATGTGTTCATGGTTGTGCAGCACTGCCACACCGAGCGGCGTCAGTGACCTCGCGCTCTTCTGCAGCCCCCGAATACGCCAAGACCTTGCGGCCCCCATGTGCTCCGGCTTCACCAGTCGGATTTTTTGCATCTGCATTACCGGGAAGGCAATGAGCGAACAAGGTCAACGGCAGCCATGCGCGGACGGTGGCTGGGATTCGCAGGTAACCATGAGGGCGTGTGGGGGGGTGCGCAGAGTAGAGAACGCATCCGGCAGTGAGAGACTAGCAAGCTATTTATTGTCCCATCGCATATCACACCGCCAAATTAACGCAGTACATGATCTACCCTTCCTCCATCCCATTCCTCACATCGTCATTGCCCTCCTCCCCCTCCGCTTCCCCCCCCCCCGTTGTTGCCACCGGGGTTGGGTTTTCGTCGCTTGGCAACGACGTTGAAAACCAAGTCGATCACGTCGTGAGCTCGGCAACCAGCTATTAATAACACTTCTTTTCTTGCCTCTGCTTTTTTTTTTTGCGGTAGACATAATGGTGTCGAATAGATCATGTTGTGCGGGGTCGAGAACCCTAACTCCCCGCAAAGGGGATGATCACACCACGTTGTGTTAAATTGGTCAAGCACCCTCGAGGCAGTTACACAGCAGTGCTTATAATTGTCTCTGGAAGTGAAACCACCAGAAAGAAAATAGATTAAGTCATACGCAGCTGTCATCCCTACGCAAAGAAGTAAGCACAAGATGCCGAACACCTTTAGCAGGATGCAGCGAACTCTTCATGCAACTCGCCGAATAACTCACGGCGCTTCGCGCTTGGTGATGTGGTGATGTGAGAGCCTGGCTCCCCCCCCGGTGTTTGCCATCGGGGTTTGGGTTTTCGTCGCTTGGCAACGACGTTGTAAAACAAGCCCCCCACTCGGTGTTTGCCATCGGGATTGGGTTTTCGTCGCTTGGCAACGACGTTGTAAAACAAGCCAATTCACTTCGTGAACTCGGCAACCAGGTTACCGTTTTTTTGTTTACCTCGTTTTTTTTTTTTGGCGGTAACCATAATGGTGGTCGAGTAGATCATGTTGTGCGGGGTGGAGAAACCTCACTCCGCGCAACGGGGGATGATCGCACCACGTTGTGTTAAAATGGTCAAGCTTCCTCGAGGCAGTTACACAGTGCTTACAACTGTCTCTGGAAGTAAAAGCACCAGAAAGTAAATTAAGTCATACGTAGCTGTCATCCGTACGCAAGGAAGTAAGCACAAGATGCCGAACACCCTTAGCAGGATGCAGCTCACCCTTCATGCGACTCGCCAAATACCTCACGGCGCTTCGCGCTTGGTGATGTGAGAGCCTGGTCCGGTGAGAACCCGGCGTGCTCCGTCCCGGCTTTGTAGGGATGCGAGGTCAATGGTCAAACGACTACGGCATGCACGACTATGAGTACACCCCCCCCCTCCCCCCCCCCGCTTCGTTGTGCCCCCCTTCTCACCCTTCGAAAGTCTAGGATTAGGATTAAGGTCAGGGTTGTTACTGTGTCCCCCGTCTCACCTTTTCGAAAGCCTTGGCCCAGTTAGCGCGGGTGGCGGGATACTTGGTGTACTCGCTTATCCACCGCACGGTGTCGAGGTGCCCGTGGAGCACGGCCCAGTGAAGGGGCTGGGAGCCGAAGTCGTCCTTCTCCGTAAGCGATAGCCCTAGCTCTTCGACCAGATACCTGATGGCGGGGTGTGTGGTCGAGGGGGTGGGTCAAGGCGCACGGACGGTCTCACACGGCACAGTTTGAAGCCGTCCTTCGGTTTTTCATTGCTGGCTACGGTACCACAAGAAGAGCGACTGGTGCAGACCGAGCTGGTCAAGCTGTTTAGCAAACTGATGGGCGACAAGACAAGGGGAGGCAACCTGCCACTGAGATCGAGACAAAGACACACGCAAGCACAGGAAGCTCAGCAAGAGACAGGCGTCCTGAAATTCTGGCGTAGGCGACAGGGAACTCGAACACACAGCGAGCCGGCTAGCCGGTACTGCAAGCTTGACATCTAAACATACTGCAAGAATTGACACTGGCCCACAACGAAGACCGACTACCACAAACACCGCCGGAAGACCACAAACGGTCAAGAGAGAAACGACCAATAAGGACACACAGCTCAGGGCTAGGGAGAAACACAGGCATGGCATGTACGGTGTACCCCAAGGGGCGGTGCTACAGTCAAGGCAAACAATCACCGCACGGACAAAAAAGACTCACTTGAGCATGGGGATGGCCTCCTTCCCCCTGCTGGACACGAGCAGAAAGAGCATCGTCTGCCCCACCCGGCTCTTGATGTGAATGTCCGCGCCCTTCTGCAGGAGGTACCGGAGCATGACGCCGCTGTCGCCCCTCTGCATGAAGGCCACGCTGAACCATACCACAGGCATGCCCATGGCGTTCTTGAGGTTGACGTCCATGTGCTGGTTTCGGGCAATGGCGACCGGCAGCCAACAAACGGAGGTCGAGCAGAAGGAGAGTGGGAGTTAGTGAAGGCAGGCATGAGCCATGTGCTCGAAGCTGACAGCTCGGGCGATGCCTGCTATTGTAACAAGAACTGGAAGAGGGGAACGAAAGCATGCCTATTAACAACACAGACTACGACGACGACGACGACAGCACACGAATATACAAGATGCCTGGAGCCTAACATATTGTCAGCGGCGTATGCATACCTATAACAGATTACGATGACAACAGCACACAAACATACAACGACGATGCCCGGAGCCTAACGTAACGTCAATTGACGTAAGCATACCTAACACAGACTATTATACGACGGCCACAAGGCACAACGAAGAGACATGAAAAAGCCAACCGCTGGTATGGTGCATGGTGTCAATCAGACTAGAGTTAACGTGCAGTGCACCCACCTGCTCCTCGAGGAGGTACTCGACCAAGGAATACTGCTTGTACCGCACCGCCGCTCGAAGGAGGTTGTCCTTGTCGGGAAACGCCGGAAATTTCTCCAGAAAACTGTTCTCGGAAAAACGCGTTTCACAGCGGTGGGGGGGGGGTAGGGGTGTACTCATGTACTCATAGTCGTGCATGCCGTAGTCGTTAGACCGTTCACCTCGCATCCTTACAAAGCCGGGACGGAGCACGCTGGACGGGCCAGGTGGTGGGTGGGTGGGTCGGAAAATGGGCAAAATTGGCCGGTGCCCAATCGAACGGCAGCTTGTACCCTCGAACTATATACCGCACAGTTCAACGCCCACGGCACCTCCCGAGTGTGGTATGGCCACCAACTCCCAAACACCTTTTACATTTCTTACATATTGTAATAATCTTAATCTCTTACATGTTCCGGCGAAAAAAGACAAACACACCAACAGCGGGAGCAGGAAACACAGCAGAGTACCGCTCTCGTCACAGCGCTTCCACACCTTCGGACGCCAAGAACGTCTCCCGACCTCGCCATCTGCAGAGGTATCCAGCGTCCCACCAGGTATTCCCACCTGAAAACCACCCCCCCACCCGACACCAGTTATATCGCGCGACGTGAGCGACATATATAAGCAGCGACACAGACGAAGGAGATAATGGCCAGGCAGGCGAAGCATGCCAAGCCACCACGCCTACAACGATGGCCCAAAGGTGAATCCAGCCGGTAACTGGAGACCGACCTTTCATGCATCCTTTTCCTCGTTGACTAGGCTCAAAAGGCGGACAAGGTTCAAGGTTCATGCCGGAGTGCATTGGGTCTATCAGTCGAAGGACAATTTTGATCGCCACGGAAGCACCCAGAACCTAAATAGTAGAGAATCTCCAAGACAAGCGTTGGTAAACAGTGGCGGCTGCAAACCGTATCCGTAGGCTGAAAGTCGATGCACAAGCGGAGGGATATACTGGTGAGTGTTGTTGCAACTGCTTCGGAACGAAGAGATAAAACAGAAAGCCATGACGCACTACACCAGCAGCAAAATAGACTAGACTGTGAACTTTGAACGAGCTAAATGGCAACAGATAAGACAGATACACGTCCACCCTGTGTGACCCTGGATGGTTGTAGTTGTACGAAAATACGCTGAAACGTGTAGTACTCTACATACACTGAAGAGTGCAGTACCCGTCTCACCACGAAAAATGGGGGGACTGTCGCCATAATAAAAAGGAAGAAAAACGCAACACACAAAAATCCCAGGAGGGAAGAGCGCTAGCGTGCTGCCGTACCTGTCCACCACGGGCGACAACTTCGCTTGTACTGAAGCGCGCTTCTTGCTTCTAGCCCACGAGCATTCGCGCCGATACTTGTTGCCTGACTCCGACAGGTGCTGACTGTTTTTTATTGTCGAGTACGGATGGGCAAGCGGGGAGAGAAGGTTAAGAAAATCCTGTGATGAAGCACAACAATCGCCAACCAACGACACTTACCCATACCTAGCATCGCTGCTGGTCTGGGTCGTACTGCACAAGGGAAATTCACGGCATGGAGAAGCCAAACAACAGAGGGAAAGTCTCAGCTACCCTGGTAGGAGTGACAACGAAAATATACTCCCGGCCAGTGCGTCGTAGGCGACGCAAGATAACACACCCCATCGGGGGGAATTTCATAGCTCCATATCATTGAGGTTGGAGCTGACATGTCTTTTGGAAGGTTTTCGACGATGCTTGTCCACTACCACCCCATTGGGGCACAAACGATCTCCGCACAAAAACAAACCCAGCCACCGAAGCTGGTGTAGTATATCGTGATTACAAGCCGGGGGCAAGCCTTAAATTACTGGATTAGGGTTAGGCGGGCGGCCACGTTCCACACCATTCTCCTTTCTTGCTCCCCCCACAACATTCTTACCTTCCGCTTCCGCCATTCTTGCCCGGCTCGGACGTGCAAATGGCACGGTCGTTCTGTCGGACGACCCCCGCGACTCTTCTCCACAGATTCGACGCCCTGCTACTGTCAGAGATTGGATTTCCCTCGCCCCCTTCTCCTCTTCCTCCTGTTGCCGGCTTTCCCTGTCCTTCCGTTACAACGGGGGCCACGACCAGACTACTCGCCGATTCTTGGTCGGAAACCTTGCACGTGGTATCGCTCCGCTTCAGCGGCCGTCTGTGTCGGCATCGGCAGACATGCAACAGCGGCATGACCACCAGTGAGCGTCAGAAACACCCCCGAAGTCTGCGGGAGCAACAAGCACCACAGCTATATCACAAGTGTCACCCCCCCAAAGATGGCTCAAATGAACGAGAACATAACAACACAACACCCACCTGCGAAATCCCCGGCTTGACAGTCTCGCAGCGCTTCCACCCCCCCCGCCCCCTGTACTGTTCTGGCCTTTTCCCTCCTCCTCTTCGTGTTTGGTTTCGTCATGGTTCGAGCCGTCTTTCTCTGTTGCGTCGACGCTCCCGCCGCCGCCGGCCGGGTCCTGCCGTATCAAACATGTTCATGTTCCAGCAGGGATAAGCATACACAGCAAGATGCAACCGAAACCCGAAGACAAAATCACCCGGAAATCGAAGTGCAAGTTGGTCAAGTTTCTTCCATCGTCCGCAGTCACGAACAGATTAAATTCGTGGAACGACAGAGAGTAATTCGTTCGGAACAAGGCCGTTAAGTCTATAACTCGCTCAACGTGCTCGTGGGCATTGCTTGCCACACACAGATTCAACGGAATACCGTAGACGACACAAGATAACACACCCCGGTGATAACATTTTGGGCTTTAAAAATATTATCACTGGGTGTGGTATCCTGTGTGGGGGGGGTGTTATCCTACGTAGTCCGGGTGATAAAAGTGCAGCTCGCTTGGGCCCTTAAGGGGGTGTGACAAACCAGGGGGTGTAGTAGCACGTCCGACCACGCACAGGGTGTGTTTGGGGTGTGATAAATGAGGGGGTAAGGGGGTGTGCTAGCACGTCCGAATACCCACAGGGTTGTGTTTTGGGTGTGATAATGAGGGGGCGTGATAAAAAGGTGTTATAACACTTCTTGTAGAGTTGAACCTCTGCTGCCGCACACTTGGTTGGTACTGCGGGGGTGTGATAGCAACGCCTGTACGACGAACACTTCATGATTTGTGGTTCTGCAGAATGAGGTAAAACAAAGGAGCTCAACGGAGGTGACGAAACTCCTGAGCACATGACTCGGTGGCCACAGAGTGCGCCATCCGTCGTGCCCCTCCTCACACAAAAGAGTAGGCTCCCGCATACCTTGCTATTGGGTACGACCAAAAGAGAGTTACGCAAATGTTGTGTGTGTGAGATACTCACATGCCCACGCGGCAGATGTTGTATCACCCCGGTGTTATCTTATGTAGCCCCGGTGATAAATCGATCGTTTGTCAGAAACGCCGAGAATTATCACCGGGGTGTCGTATTCTGTGGGGCGTGTGGTTTCTTATGTGGGTGTGTTATCTTGTGGCGTCTACGGTACTGTCGTGCCACACTAAATCGTGGCTTTCATACAACCGAAACACACCCAACAACACACCGCACACCACCGCGTTCTACTTCACGCGTCCAAGTTATAGGACCAAACGAGGCACTTCCACCTCTTCCCCTGAATCCTTCCAAGGGTGTGTTTAGTAAAGTATTACAAAACGCCGTACTCAAGAGTATTTGAGTAAGTATTTCAAAACTCGGTTGGGGAGTGCGGCTGAGTATTTTTGAAACACTTACTCAAACGCTTCAGTAAAAGTTGAGTATTTTTGAAATACTCACTCGAAGCCTTTGGTATTTGTTGAGTATTTTTGAAATACTTACTCGAGGAAATGCTCAACGGATGAGTAAAATACTCAAGCATCTGAGTACGCACGAGTAATTTGAAAATACTTACTCAAACGTTGAGTACACATGAATACTTTTGAAAAACTTACTCAAACGGTTAGTACACACGAGTATTTTTATAGTACTTACTTGAGGGCAATACTCAAGGTTGAGTGTATACTAAAAAAATACTTGAGTGTATGAGCATACTTTACTAAACACACGCTTGAAACCTTCGCACTCGTGAGAACACGGTCACCAACCCCCATACATTGACTTCAGCACGCTTGCCATCCACCTGGAATGCATGGCCTTCGTATCTAAGCATGGCGTACCATCATTGATGCATCGGGACCCCTAAGTTCGAGATGAGGCATTCGTGTGCCTCTTTCCAACCCACACAATTCAAACAAAGGGCCAGCGGCAGCGGCAGCGGCAGCGGCAGCGGCAGCGGCAGCACCAGCACCAGCACCACAAAAAAAATGCCCCAGTCCTTACCGCAATCAACGCTGCCCCAGCCTTCCCAGAGTTCCCCTCGGCGTCCCGGCGGACCGCATTCCACAAACGCCAAGAGCGAACTCCTCGCCCACCCCTAGCAGCCGCCACCGTATGCGGCCGTCTCGAGGTGCCCGCGTCTCCCCCGAGGCCAGCGATCTCCTGGCTTATTGCTACCTCCCACGCCTCGCTGTCAGGCCGCGTGGTGGAGTCGTTGACGTTGACGGCGCTACAAGTAAAGCAGAGCGGCGAGTGGCCCGGGCCGCGGAGCTTTACCAGCGCCTGAGGCGTTGACCGCAGGGGTGTAGGAGCGGGTGCACGGCGAGCATCGTTGCCACGGTAGCAGCGGCAGCCGTAAGGTAGTGGTAAAGGTGTGAGCATGCCATCATCTACTTCACATACCTGACGTATTTCGTGCACATCTGAAGAGACGTGTGCCACCCCGCACCAACACGATCGAGAACCGGCTACCCCCCCAACCCCCCTCTCCTGCTTTTCTCGGTCCTTCGGGCCCCTCTCTCCCAACCTCTACGCAGATCTCGGCGGTGAAGTGGTTACGGGGATGGCAACAACTTCGCTGCTTCTGCGCCTTTTGCAACCTGATGCCGTTTGCAGCGGGTGCTAGCTCAGTCTGCTGTCTCCCCTTGCATGAGCTAATAGTAGATGCGTGACGCACCGCACGCCACTGTTGTGAGCTGTGCCATTGCTGTTAAAGTGCTCGTCGCAAGCTTTGCTCCTCTCCACGTCCTGAGTGGTCTCTGCTTCAAGGTAGAGTCCTAAAACCTTGTCTACTATTTAATAATCCTTTCCAGATTGGTGGCTGTCCTTCGCAGTAGCAGCAGCAGCTGCTGCTGCTCAGAAGCCTCACTTCTTATCCACTGCGGGATTGCTGCCTTCTGTGGACTCCTCTGTCCCGCAATCCAATTTTCGGTCCGCCACAAAGCCATACAGCAACACCTGTATGTAGAAAGGCAGCAGAGGACTTTCCCCCCAATGTAGTGCCAGCCTCAGGCGCGACCGGCAACGCACCCTCGAGTAACTCGCTCGACTCGACACTCGACACTCACCCCTTCCCTTTCCCGCGTCGTCTCCACGACCGACTCTGCGCTTAGCACCACATCGTCCAGGGGTTCTTGGTGATCGGCCCAGTCGCTCTTGCTCGCATATACCAGCAGCACGGCGTGGTCTAGCACGAGGAACCTGGGCAAGACGCCATCCCACCACCAAGAAAAGCGTGCGGGATCAGATGATGAGTGCGACACATCCTGTCGGACCGTTTTGGATGGTTGGTCTTCCTGTTATCGTGATCTCGTGTTTTGTTCGTCCCATCTACTCTTGGTGCGAGTCTGCACCGCTCTGCTCGGTACATGTTCGACACATGAGCCGGGGTCATCACACAAGAGTAACAGACGACGCTTTCCTGCTGCGGTGCTTTCTTTCAACGGTTTACGCGATCTGCAAGGGCTCAGCAGCCCCCTCTCTCAATTGTGTGCTGTGCGTATCACGACTAGCGTTGGTGTTGTTCGACGCACTCGCCGCATGAGACTCAGCACGAAAGGTACATGTATTTCGCCTGACAATAATAAGGCGGGGGACGCGGGAAGTAAAAACACGATGCGGCCTCCACCAAGCGAAACATGAGAGACACGCCACTGAGATGATGAGCAATGGTCCACTCGAGAGAACGATTAGGGCTGGCTCTGTTTGAAATGCATGCTGTGCCCCCGCCACTCTCCACACCGCGCTGCCTCCCTCTATCCCTCTGGTGTATTCGTGAGTCCCAAAACCACTGCTGTTGGCTGTTCATTAACGCTGGCGGCAGCGCTTCTACGTGGCGATCGTATGGCGGTACACTACTACAAGAAAAAATAAACACAAACACAGAAAGACTACCCATTCGAGATATAACCACAGTAGTCGAACGGGATGTGTTGGGGTCTTTGCAGTGAATGGAAGGAAACCTACTGCTGTAGCAGGGCGAGTGTGTCACGGCGCGTCCCCCTCGGGTCGCTGGTCTTCCTCTCGTCTGCTGTAGAGCTAGACAAGACACCTCCAGCGGGGAGCGGATGCGCCAGTCTTGAAGATCCGGTGCATTGCGGAAGTTTTCGGTAGCGGCGCAGATAGAAAACTGCAAGGGAGGAGAGTTGTACCCCTGGCTCATTAGCCCCCGCTCATCTACTGCTGTAGTATTACTACTTCAAATTTCGCATCTACGACGCCAAACACAACGTGACGGCGTATCCACGAACAACGCCATTGGTTCATTATTCTATTCAGTCAACCACCGAGCAGTTTACTCGGAAGCGCTAGGACAGCAGTGAAGTGGCATTGCTCGCATGCCTCCCCAGCAGTACAATACAACACCTGGATTGTATGCATGCTCATGCTATGCTGCCTTCATAGTGGCCTCCAGTCTATGATAGAGGTGGCCTCAAGCACAAATTAGACGGGGCAAGACCCAGTTCGGACTCCAGCAATCCTTCAAAGCACGTCATTGAACTAACACAAGCATTATTCAGATTCAGGCTATGGGGTACGGTAAGGATGCGGGCCTTGGCACGGATCGGCTACATGGCACAGGCCGGGGTCTTGGCACGGGGGGTGCGGAGAAAAATCGGGTTCAAAGGGATTTAATTGATCATCACACAGGTATCGTTCACTTCGCACAGGGAAGGCGTGTGCCGAAGCCCCGATATCTTCGACCCCGATACCTTCGGCGAGATTGGGTGAAACCATCGTACCCAGCTGTTTCTGTCGCGGGCCACTAAATAGTGTACCAAGGTACATACATAGCTTGTATCATGGGCTCCACCGCTGTACTTTGGCATCGTAACGTTGCTCATGTGCAAGTGATGTTGTTCAACATTGTCGTTTTCGTTGGAATCGGCAAACGGTTTCTACTCAATCAACCAAGCACGCGTACAAACCACACGAGACCAAACGATCACAATCAACTACGGCACTACGAAAATTACAGGTAAGATACCGGGAAACAATATGATTGCATGGCCAAGGACTGGCAGGCAAAAAATTCAAAATCTCGACAATAAAAATCCGATAATAGATTTGTTCCCGACACTCACCAAAGTGACCAATACTCCGATTATCGATATTTCGATATCGATATTGCCCAGAAAAACTCGAGCGGCTACAACAAAATGACCCGTGTCTTCCTGTCTTTGCAAATCACGATTGATTGACCATGGTCTATAGTCAACGCAACTGCAGGCACGACGATACGTACGATGACCCACTGCTGAGAGGTAGTAGTGTATTCGGCGACGCGTTTGTGTGTGGAAGTATCATCATCAGTAGATAGATGGAATTGAACTTTCCGTCAAACGAAACAATAAGTGAGTATGTCTAACAAAGGACGAGGACCCTTAGACTGGAAGCCTGTAGTCTTATACCGGCACTGACTGACTGACCCAGGTAGCACGACATGCAGAAAAAAACGCCAAGAAGATCGACGGACAAACAAGTCAGAGCTACATATACATGCTACACACTACAACAACAGTGTTGCATAATCATATCCGCCTGCATCCAATCCGAAAGTTGAAAGGCTCATGTCCTGTGTGTGTGGTATGCGGGACCGGGCATGGTGCGCAGAGGACAGAGGGTGTGGTGTGTGATGTGTGCTTTGCACCTGGCAAGCTGTGCGCATGATAGTGGGGGGCCGTGCTATCAACTAGGGTTAGGTATGTGCTAGTTTGGGGGCCCCGTGTCTGAAAATATCGGTACTGTATCGGTATCGTCGATATTCGACAGTGTCGACATATCGGCAATATAATTCAGCGATTTCGATGTTGAGTATCGCCGATAAATCGGTATCGAATGTGGCAATTCGATACGCGATCTCCATCACTCGTGAGCACACACCTCTGTGTCGGGGAATTTCAAGGTAATTCGCCGCCTCGCCGGCTCGGATTTTTATTTCGCCGCATGTGTTTTGTTATGTCTGCTGCGATTTGTTCAGGATCGCACACATCGGAGTCTTGGCACGGGGGTGTGCGTTCAAAACACCCCACATCGCCGCTTTGTTTTTACTCAGGCCAGCTGTTATGGAGATATTTTCCGATTTGGAATCCGGGGGATCGGCAGACAATGCTCCACCACCCCCTACATTGTAAAAGTAGGAGGTCTGCGTACTGGGCAGCAAGCAGAGAGCACAAAAGCGCTTTGTCAGTTCGTCCTCGCCTCCCAGACCCCTGTTTGCCATCTAACAGATAAGGCTGTACACTCCACTACTGTGAGCTTCTCGGAGCCAAGTTTGGGCAGCTAGAGTGCAGTGTGCGTAGAGTATGCAACGATATGAAAGCAAATTCACGATTCCCAATTTGGAATTTCAACCAGTTGGGAATTCATGAGGAATTCCCACCAGGATCGTCCAGCAATTCCAAATTGGAATTCCTATTTTACCAAGCATGGTGAACACACACTGCACCGCAGCTCCCCAAACTTGGCTCGAGGAGGTTCACAGCAATGCTCTACGCGGCCTCGAAGGTTTGAATGCAAACGGGTCTCTGTGAGGCGAGTACTGAGTGCCAAAGCGCTATTGTGAGCTTTTCCAACGAATTACGCAGAACTCCTGCTATCTCATGGGGGTCAGGATGTAAAAGGCGTAATATCGGGATTCCCAATTGGAATTCTTCCATAACAACTGACCTCAGAATCGCACGGGTAGGAGTCATTGCACGGGGGTGTGCGTTATATTTTCAGGAACAAACATTTAATTCATGTTCCGCACAGGTATCGGGTACATGGCACCCCTGCGCCATAGAAAAACCGGAAATAAAAACATGAAAAAAAAACGCAGTTAGTCGTGCCAAGATCAGGCGGGGCGATACCACGGGATGTTTTGCCCAAAAGACGAGCAATTTGTTCAACGCCAGTTTTTGGATACGAACAAACACCGAGAGTCAACGATTATGGGAGCTCCCCAGAGAGGGCTAGAGTTGCCCCATAGCAAAGAAACGGCGACAAGCAACGCGACTCTGTTTACACAACTGCTGGAAGGTCGTCTGCTGCTGTCCCTGGCAGAGGAGAGCAGGCGCAGGCATTCTACCGTAATCTTGCCGCAAACAAGAAACAACGTTGTGTGATATACGACAGCAGCCAGCAGTCTTTGCCGAGACTTGCGTCAAGAGCTCTGTGACGCAAGCCTCATTAGACCTCACCTAGGGTTTCGACGCCCCCAGCCTAGGGTGCCCAGAAGCCCAAGGCAACGGTGGAGGACAACTGCACCCTGGATGGGGCCACCTGAAGACATTAACGGGGACAGGACCTATTGGCGCCTCCTTCAAAATTGCGAGACCAGCGGAGAGCACCCACGGCACAGCTGGGGCGACCGCGGAGACCAACTCCTCGTAGTGACTGACACAAACCAGAAGAACGAGGCGATGGGGTCAGTGACCAGCAGTGTGCTCGTGAACCTAAGCCTGCTGCTGTGTGCCAGACCTACCAATCATGCAGAGTGGGTAATCCCCCCATACCCGCACCGCTCCTTGCAATACCATCTGTGATGCCCCTCCGGATGCGCGCAACACACACCCAGACAGAAGATCGAAGCCACACGCCGACGCATCATCCCTTTGCAGCGGAGAGAGGAGACAGCAGAGAGAGACTGTAACCGGTGTTGCTGCCTTGGCTGTGTGTGTGTGTCGAACGCCGCGAAGAACGCGCAAGAGGTGCTGCGTGCCATCGCGATGTCGGAGACCAACGGGAAGGCGGCAGCCGCACCGCCGATCGGAGCGGCGACCGTAGCTTCACCTGCGGCGGACAGTGATACGTCTGCTGCTGCTGCTACGGCTGCCGTTGTCGGCGACACCGCCGCCACCAGCAATGCTGCCGCCGAAGAGCATACGACTGCCTCCTCTTCCTCCAGCAGCAAGAACAAGAAGAAGAAGAACAGGAAGAAGGCGAACGCGGCGGCGGCGGCGGCAGCAGCAGCAGCCAAGCCCGGAGGAGAGGATGCAGGGGCAGGGAATAGCAGCTCGGCAGCAGGAGCGAATGGTGCAACAGCTGCAGCTGCCGATGGCGACGCAGCAGCTAGAGGGGAGAACGGGGGCGATCAACAAGCGGCTGCTGGGGGCGGCGGGGGCGACACAGTAGCCGCGCTTGGCAGCAGCGATGGGGGGGGAACCAGCGCTGGTGCCGGTGCTAGCGCTAGCGCCATGTCGAACGGGGCGGATATCCTGCGAATGCTGAAGAAGCAGCAGATAGAGAGCGCGTTGGCTAGGGCGGGGGCGGCGGCGGCGAGCAAGGGGCCTAAGGAGCACAAGTGAGCGAAATGACAATACTGTAGCGGGCCAAATGCAGAGAGAGGGTGGGAGGTGGTGGATGTGGCTGGGTTTCGAGAGCACATTGTGTATTCGCTTTGCCAATTGGCTATCTGTGTAGACAGACTCCTTGTGTGCGAGAGGCGGTACGTGCAGGCATCACGAACTGAGACTGCCTTTCACCAGCGTGATGGGTCTTCAACTATCGCGCACTCATGATGCTGGATGGTTCTTCACATCTGTTGAGATATAATGCAAATCGTTCTTTCTTACCTCAGGACCTCTCATGAGGACACTTTCCGTGGTGGCAGCGACTGTAACCACGCTGCACTAAAGATTGTGTACATACATACACACCCAATAGGGCATGCATACCACATGTTAAATATATCTGATATCGTGACAAATAGATGAGACCCAGAACCACACACGCGGCGGTGCATAGCAACACGACTTATTCACCTCCGGCTCAACACGACTTACTCACCTCCGGCTTTGCCAAGGTAGGTGACATGCCAGTCAAAGAAGATCGATACCACTCCGACCCCACCACTCGATTCATGAGGCCAGACAGAATAATATAATGGTATTAATGTTCTGTTCTACATGCTGGTGAACAATTCATTCGGCAGAAGCCCGGGTTTGTGTGCGCCTGAGCCGGACTTGCACTAATCATGCGTGATACATCAAGCCTTGCAGTTGGCGCTTGTTTCCGGTGCTCAGGTCGTCAAGGGTGTGAAGCACGGGGTTCTCAGAGGTGTCGTGGGTGAGAAACCTACGATACGTTCGAACAGATGATCAACCCTTTCATCGTGTCGGAAACGATCACACATGCAGTCACACAGAGAGACGGCGGAGAACAGTAGTAATCCGAAACGACGCTATCCCCCAGGGAAAAGAGCCTAACGCGGATGTGAAGGCCCGCAGGTGCGCTGCTACATACCTCGTGCGAAAGAACCCACGGGCTGCAATCCAAGCCTGGACGCACTACCGGTACATACAAAGGAAAACGACCGGTTGGACTGGGACACACTGAATTTTCTTCCCCGGACTGTTGGTTATTGGGGCATCTAGCTTTTCATTCCCCCCTACGAATCTGTGTATGAATCAACTGGAGTAGCAGCGGAAACGCATTTGGGGCGAGACATAGCCGGGCGTGCGTCCTGAATTGCATCCCCCGGGGCCTCTCGCCTTATGGGATGCATGACAACCTATTTCGAGATCACGTTTCGCTGGCTCAATCCCTGGACCGTTCTTTCCGGCGCTACAGCTGCAGTACTTGACTTTCAAAATTGTTCTTCAACTCTTCCCGAAAACGTCTGTTAGGAAGCAGGCCTTGACACGTACTTGCATCTACGCCTACCAAACACGCAAAAACTGCGAGTTGTTTGTTTGCCCCCAGTTCAGTCGATCAACCCTATACGAAGCATACCACCAAATGCATATGTACGCCCAAACACGCAAGGCCTGCAAGTTGTCGTCATGGGCGTTCCTTTGACAGTCGGACACCAACTACATTGCCATGGAATTTCCCATGGTTTTATGGTACGGTTTCTCGCCCGACCGTGGTTTTTACTACACCCCGCGAAGGTTTTGGGACACACAGCCGATGAAGAAGCCGGGGGAGGAGCCGGAAGAGCCAGGGGAGATCGAGACCAAAACCATCGACGACGTCAAGCCCGAGCCGTACAATATGCCTCCTGGGTTCGAGTGGTGCCATGTTGACGTCATGGATGCCGCCGAAGCGGAGGTACTGCTGTTGTGTTGGATGGTTGCGTGTGTTTCGGCGCTCAGGTTTTGGGTAGCGCCTCATGCGCTTGGCGGGCAGTCGGGAGTGCAGAATGTCTACCGTCAACATGTCTGGGTAACTAAAGACACACCGCCTTCATTGTCGAACTATCGTAGAGTTGGTTTGAACAGAAGGGGGGTCATTTTACGGGACGGTCGAGAAGCCACCCACTGGTGGTGTTGTCAGCGTTTCGCGTCCGGGGTGGCGGTGTGGTTGATAAAGTGTTTCTGGGCATGGCACGCGCGTTTTTTTACCTTGTGAGGTGGTCATACGTCCATGATCAGTTGGACTGGCGCTTGCGCTGTGTAGAAACGAGTCTTGCTGCATACGGCCAACCAGATGTTAGCTCACAGATGGAAAATTCGGCCGTTTCTCAGCCGGTAATATGCTTCTACGATATCGAAAACGCGGATACATGGCGAGCGCGGGACTGTCGTATTTGGTGCATTCTGTCGAGTTCGAACAATTTTTTTGTGTTTGTATTTGGCGGTGCTGCTGCCGGTACGACCGACGCGCATGCCATGTCCCACCGCTCTTGCCGCTTGTGTAAACACCGCCTTTCCGTCGATTGTTGCTTGATTACGCGCCTTGCAGGAGGTTTACACCCTCCTGTCGGAGAACTACGTGGAGGATGACGACAACATGTTCCGGTTCGACTACTCGAAGGAGTTCCTACGATGGGCGTTAACGCCCCCTGGTGAGAAACGCCGGAGCGTGTGACGAGGGATTAGTTTGCGAGTGATTACCCGCTCGCGATTGTTTGTTTATCGTTCTTCGGGAGACAAGTGTGTCCCCTTGATACGGCTGGAACGGGTATTCGTCTCTTATCGACTGGAATGTAAAACCGGTGGGAGAAACGGGATAGGAAGCTTTGTGGACTCTGCTCATGTCGGGACTCTCAAGGAAACCACTATTAAGGGCACGCTGTGTTGCACACGGCTTATTCTTTTCTGTGCGGCACCGGTACACTGCTGTAGTTGCCCTGCTGCTTCGAGTGTGGCTTTCCCTGAGTCACAGCGACAGGTACCTATCTCGCCGCACCGATCACTACATCCTTCACGTTGCAGCGAAAGTATGTGCCGTCGACAAGGGACCCGTGTCGCCGCTTGATGAACAACGCAGGGTACTCGGCGGAGCTGCACGTGGGGGTGCGGAGCTCGAAGGGGAAACTGATGGGTCTCATCACGGCCGTGCCCACACAGTGAGTCCTGTCGTGTCTTGTCGTGTGGTGCTCTCAGCTTGCCTTGACCTCTGCCGTGCATACCATTAACTCATCCGTGCAGTCTTTTTTTCAGCTTCAATCCGCTGCTTTTTTTTTGCGTTTCTAGGAGGATGATACGTTGCACATTTGCATATGATCTCCTTATCAATGTTTGTGTCCTTTTAGACATGGCGGCAAACAGTTTGGAAGGTGTTTTCTCTTCGCCGTGTCATTGGTTTCACGGACGTGAAAGGATTGGTTGGTGGTTTGTTTCTGAGACCCTGGGGGGCTCCGTAGTGGTGGATTGGCTGCGCTGTGTAAGTACCAACAATGTGTGTGCTTTGTCAACAATGCTGAATTGTTCGTCTGTCTTGACATGTTCTTGACGTCGATGATCAAGACGCCTTGTTGAATTGATTGGGTGTGGCATTTTGTCATGGTCGGGAGGGGGGTGATAGATTTTTCGATCGAAATTGTTCACTTCGATGATGAAGACGTCTTGTAGCATGGATTGGGTGTAATAGTTTGTCATTCATGATCAGGATGGGGGTACCGGACTCTTGGATCGAAATTGTTGACATCGATGATCAAGACGCTTGTTGCATGGATTTAGTGTGGCGTTAAATCATTCATGATCATCATGATCAATCAGGATGCGGGTGATGGGCTCTTCGATCAAGACGGTGGAGATTAACTTCCTGTGCGTGCACAAGAAGCTCAGGGCCAAGAGGCTGGCGCCGGTGCTCATCAAGGAGATCACTCGCCGGGTCAACAGGATGGGCGTGTGGCAGGTATGTACATACGTACGTTTGAATGCATTTTGTTTTCTGTGATACGAAGGAGTCGAGATTAGTGGCAGAATTAAACGTTCAGCCACCTGTCATAAACCGCCGAAACGAGGCGTGATGGCGGCGTCTGAAAGAAGTCGCGTCGCAGCAGCATTGTTTCACGTGCTGCGAGCACACAGTTGCGTGATTGACTGAAGTGAGGGGCGGCTGCTTTTGTTGAGGTCGCCGGTCCATGCATGTATGTCTACTTTGTCTTTTGGAGTGACTTCACCGCCTTTTTTTGTGTAGAACGACCACCCTCTGATGTGTGCGTGTTTGTGTTTCCTGTTTGCGTGCCGTGGCGCGTTGTGCTGCGCACGAGGTTGTTTCGTGTGCTGCGTAAGTGTTTGCCGCCCTCTCAAGGTGATGGTATTCTATGGAGAGGTGTTGTTTCTGTGTGCAGTATCTCGTCGTGTTTGCTCCACCCCTGACTACGATCTTTGAATTCTTTGTAGATGTTGTTGTTGGGGAAACAGAGATGGTACTTGTGTTTGTTGAAGAGCACGCAAATGTGTTTCGCACCCGGCCCGGTGAGATGTCACTCCCTGACTCTTGAGACCCTGTGCTCTCCTACCTCCGCCCGCCGCCCGCCCTTGTCTCTATTTTGCGCGGAACTAGGCGGTGTATACGGCGGGGGTTGTTCTTCCGACCCCACTGGCGTGTTGCCGGTATTACCACCGCTCCCTCAACCCAAAGAAACTCATCGAGGTAAGTATGCATTCGCATCGTTTTTCTCACGGTTTGGCCGCGTGTGTTCCCCTCCTTGTTTTGAATGCTGTCGGCGTGGTGTGTTGCGCATGGCCTCCCTAGCATGCCGGATCAGTCGACCCGTGAGGGTGTTGATGTGCAATATGAACGTCGCAGTGCTTCGTCTTTGCTGGACTCTAATTATAGTCGTTTGTGCTCTCCGTTGCCGGCGTCTTTTGGTTTGTTTGCCAAGTATGCTGTTGTGTGCTTTTGCCAATCGTGCCCTGTGTTGCGTGTATGGCGGTTGTCGATCACGTCCACTTTGATTCACAGGTGGGCTTCAGCCGTTTGGCGAACCGCATGACCATGGCGAGAACAATGAAGCTGTACAAGCTACCAGACAACACCAACAGCGCCAGTGAGTGACTGCAGCACAGCGGCGAATTCGTATGTGTGTTCACCATGTGTGTTGTCACGAGGGCGAGAACGAACGGATTCCCAACGGGTGCAGACAGCTGCCGATACATGCGCACCCAAATGCCTTCGGGTGTCTTTCGACGTTAGTAGCCCCGTTCCACCCATCTTGCAAAGGGTGGAGGCTCTGGGTGTGTGTGAAGCTCCCGTCTGTCGTGAGTTTGCCTGCACCGAGAGACCCCTGCAACCATGCCACTCGTTTCTGACTGAAACCCCCCTCGCCCCCTTACGACCGGCGTGGCGAATGAACTTGCTGCAACGGCAATCGCCTACGGCATCACTGCTTTTCGTGCGGTGGCGTCGACTGACGGTACACGATTGGACCGCCACTGCAAAATGGAAAAGACGTATCTGCGATGCAGCCGGAGGATGTGCCGTCCGCCCACGCCCTCCTTAGCAAGTACCTGGAGCAGTTCAAGCTGGCACCTCAGCTCAGCGAGGAGGAATTCGCGCACTGGCTGCTGCCGAGGGAAGGGGTGGTGGACTGCTTCGTGGTGAAGGACAGAAACGGGAAGGTAACCTGCCCACCCAAGGGGCAAGGCCGTGTTGCGTACGGGATAGAGAGGGACGCGATGCTGCCCTCGCCTCATATCTTTCTGTTGCAATGTGGCGTGCCCGTGGCCTGCGCTACCCACGCTCTTCTGCCCACGCTCTTCTGTTGCTTTCGTTTCCGATCTTGGCGGTGTGGTTCGGACTGCATGGTACGCCCTCTTTCAAGCCGTTTTCGTGTCCCCGTTTGGGGTCCTCGGCGAACGAGGTAGCGGCGGGCTGCTACAACTAACTGACAAACCCGCTCTCGAGTTCGGGGGCAACATGACCGCGACCACACGGCTGCTCTTTCCCTTTACAGCTGCTATTCCTCCTTTCAGTGCTGTGAACACAACCACGGTGTAACATCTGCAGTTGTTTTCGGTATCTACCACTCAACGACTCAGGTGACGGATATGTGCAGCTTCTACCACCTGCCGTCTACGGTGATTGGGCACGCGAAGCATCGTACGCTTAACGCGGCGTACTCCTTCTACAACGTCGCCACCACGGTAAGGAAGTGCGAGCACAACAACAGCAACAACAGCACCACCACCAACCATTGCAGAATATTTGACAAGATAACCAGGCTTGTCCCTCATGTCGCATCGGTGTAGACTAAACCGTACTTCAAGGCGAGGTTTGGGACGGGGAGCTCCATGTACATCGTCACGACCACCGCAAGGCGGCGCGGAAAATCGTAGGCACGCCCTGCTACACACCCGTTTGATTTGGCGGCGTTCTAAACTCTCGACGCTGCTTTGGATACGGTTCGGTCGAAATGGTGGTGTTGAATGGGGAGTCGTTCTTCGACCCATGGTTTGTACCGGGGTTGGTCGGCACAGCGACACGATATTCATATCAGGTGTCACGTTTGTCTTGATTTTCGCAGGTAACGATGACGGAGCTGATGCGAGACAGCTTGGTGCTGGCGCGTAACCTTGGCATGGACGTGTTCAACGCCCTCAACCTGATGCAGAACCAGGAGTTCTTGCAGGTGAGTCACTGCACGTTACCTCACTCACGCTTTTCACTCACGCTCTGGTCGTCATATTTCATTCACCCGGTCTCGGGGGTCGGAAAGAGGTTGAGCCTGGGCATACGATACCGTACCTCTGTAAACGCAAGAAGGGCTGATTCCATATTGCAGAATTGACACATGGGAGTGTCACAAATCCACACGTCAGACGTTCCATGTGTCCGAGAGATGCAGGAGAAGTCAGTACATATCAGGTCAAATCCTGATATAGCTTATAGCGGGAACGAGGACCTGTTGCCCGCACAAGACGAGCAAAACATGAAGCACGTCTACGTACGTATTTGTGCAACGAAGCGGTCACGCGTGTTTTTGCAACAAAGCGATAACGCGTGTTGTGCAAAGGCGAATGTGGACACGTTTGGATCCTTCTTGATACGGTGGTCTGTGTTGGATGGCGAACCAACGGCACGTGCTTGCTTCGCATTTCCTCGCCTGTTGCAGATACCCGTATCTTTATCTTGTAAGGGAGATGTGTTGGGTAGCTTGGATTTTGTGCGCAAACAGTACCGTAGTCCTGCTCCCAAGAAGCCTTCCTTGACAGCGCTGTACGTATGTTGAACCGGTAGTTTGCCAGCTTTGTATTTCCTAAGAGCACAATCTGTCTGTGTCTCAAAATCCATTTTGCTTGAATCATGACGCTCCTCGCCGTACCCCAGGTCTAGACACGGTGAGCTTCACGGAGGCTGGCCCTCGTACGATGCATGCAAAGTAACGAAATGCATGCTTTTTTGATCTAAAAAGTTTTACTGCACCCTTCCTTCACCAATCCCTGTTCATTTCACCCCAGATATCCGACCATCTGTGCTGATTCATGGTCCCTCCTCACCCCATGCCCTCCGAACCAAAACATCTCAGACGCTCAAGTTCGGGATCGGGGATGGACACCTGCAGTACTACCTGTTCAACTGGCGCTGTAAGGAGATTACCCCCCAAGAAGTCGGACTGGTATTGCTATAGTTTGCGGGCGTATCACCCCCCCCCTCCCTTTTTCGAATACTGTAACTGCAGTTGTTCGGGGAGGGTTGGCCGGAGGGGGGGGGGGGGGGGGGGGGGGTTCCCCCCCCGCGCTT